>CAUHTR010008060.1:58272-92352 GCA_959609185.1 Schmidtea polychroa
TATATAAGTACTATTTATGATTCCAGGACATTTCGGCAACATGTACTGTTAGCTAACAGGCAATTCGGTAAGATGAATGATTAATAAAGCCAATTACTTCAAGTAAGAACAATATAGACAAAGCAATTTAAAATTCCTTTGAGATAATTAATGAAGCCAACTACTCAGCTGTTTTAAATACAGTGGACAATCAAGACATAGCAAGAAAAGCGTAATCATTGAAATATTAAATCAACATATAAATGTTTCTTGGTGAAATCCAACTTGAACAGAACGAAAACAAAACAGTAATCATTCAGTTATCAACGGGACAAGAACCACAGCAACATAACTATAAACACGCTTCATTAACTCGTTGTATTGGGATTTCGTATGAGATTTCTCATAGTATTGCATATTAAAGACCATAATAAAATATGTTTTTGTAACATTATTGTAGATTTAATTTTATTAGTTTATTACACGATGTTTTCTTATTACTTATGACGTCATTGAAGGAACCAAAAACACTGTTATCGAATAGCCTGGGATCAATTAGATAGGGGCCTAAATGACTGTTACCAAATTACATGTTACAGAACAGACAGGTCACCACTCAAAAATAAAATGTTATATATTATAATAATACTTATAAGCACTTAAGTATTTTCTTTTCACCTGTTTTTCCGTTTCTAATAAAAATATATTGTCAATAAGTTCATTATGGGCGCTGAAACAGTCTTTGCATCGGGGTGCCATAACCCTAAGGTCGACTCTACTTATTCTTACAACAATATATCAATAAAATTTATTATTTCCCTAATAATCTTATTAAACTATCATACAATAACAAAATATATTAAGATAACCGAGTATTGTAACATTTTAATTAAATAATTTTATTATTAATACAAAATCTCAATCGTAATTATAAAAATAAAAGTTCAAATCTATTCTCATCAATTAACCAATCAGATTATCACAACGCAAATAAAGTTCATAAATTTGTGAAATTTAATAAGCACATTTAAAAGTGCGAGTTGAATAAATATTATCGATTTCATATCGAATAAATCGCATTTGGCACTTCACTTTTCAAATTCAACTTCAAAAAAAAATTCAATTAATGTTTGTAAAATATTTTGCGTAAAATAAACAATTGATATCTCTCGATAGGATATATATATATATATATATATATATATATATATATATATATATATATATATATATATATATATATATATATATATGTTACAATTTGTCAGATTCGGAATCGCATTCGCGCAAATTTATCATGCAAATCATTCGTGTGAAAATTCACTGTTTATTTGAGATAAATATTATCTTTGATTATTTATCTTTAATAAATTAAATTAAATTAAATTAAAATTAAATTAATTAAATTAAATCAATACTTTCTTTTATTGTCAATTTCGAGTTAATAATTAACAAGTTTAAATTGGTTGTCAAAATAAATTTTAAAATCTGTTCATTTGAAAAATATTTTTCCCAAGACTAATTTCATTTAAATTGAATTTTCCTAGCAAACTTAATAAATCAAATACATTGTATGCATTTAGGACATGTAAAATCTGAATTTTTAGAAATAAACAGATGGAAATTTCGAGAAAATTTCAGTTAATTTTTACTGCAATATTTCCAATTATATATTTTTACTTAGAAATATATACCTTTTTGAATTAAGAAAATTTTTATATGTAGTTTTGCAAAATCAATTGGTATTTTTCTTATAAAATGTCTTTTCTTTTATTTATTCTCACTAATTTCTTTATGGCAATTTCACATTCAATTTATTAGAAAAAAAGGAGTTTGAATTACTGTTGTTAATATCGTTTTTTGGCAAACTGATTATTCTAAAAACAAACTAAAATTTAATGCAAGTTATTTTATGTGTTATCATTGTTATGTATCATAACATAAGTTCATGTAAGTGGTCCACACAAAATCGCTTACTTTCTACTTAGAGATTTAAATAGACATAACATTAGGCTTGCTAATTTCGATTTTTGGCAAACCAATTATTGTTTAACAACTCTACTCCTAATACATTCAACAACTCATATATATTCTTCAGATTTCCATAAACTATCTGAGTTTAATCCTAACTTGCCAAGTTTTCAAATCCCACTAATTGATGGCGTAAACAATTTTTTTATTAATTAATTAGAATTTTTGTGTTTCATCTATTTAAGAACTCTGTTACACATTTTTGTTTGAAATTCTCTGATTTTAAGCACATTTTTTTAATTAATTAATTACAATGACTCATTATGACATTTTTAGCAGAAAATGTTTCACAAATAACTGCCATTTGTATATTATTATTATCACAAATTTATTAATTAAAAATTATAAAAATTAATTATCAAAATTGGAAATAATTTTTAATGGATCTTATTCTAAAATTGAAGAAATTAATCGCTCCTTTTTAAAAAGGGTCCATTAACGCAAAGGGAAATTTCTAAAGGTAAGAATTAAAATATTATACATTTGGTAAAGGATATTTTGATCATTATTTTTTATTTTAAGAAACAAACAAACTTCGCAGTTACACTTGTCAAAATTATTATAGATTTCAAAATAGGATAGAAAAATAAATGAAACATGAATTTGCTCATCATGAATGTATTTTGGAAATTTATTTTAGCCATTTTAGAAATGACTTCCAGTAAGATATTTAATTTTAAGTAAATTTAAGACTTGAATGTTGATCCATATAGATATGAGATCATTATTCAAGTTCTTAAATATTACTTTTAATCAACAATATAATTATAAATTATTTTTATTTAATTTTCAGGGTTTTTTAGGAATTTTATGACATTTATTTTTAAGTATTTTGGAATTATTTCGAAAAAATGTGAGTCAGATATATTTTTAATTATTTTTTAAAACATTTTGGGAAAAATCTTCTAATATGAATAAAATAATTTTTTGTAATTTTTTTTTCTGAGCTCAACATGAGGGGCTTCTTACAGGAAAGCAAATCTGGATTAAAAAGACATTGAACCAAATTCATCTGCTCCTGAAAATTTCATTAAAAATATATTTTTAAAAATTTTCAGTGATCTTTTTTTTTCTAAAAATTGTCTAAAATAGAATTATTATAGAAACGTATCTCAGCGGTGCATTTCGATGAATCAAAAGTTTGTATGTGTTTTTTAGTATGTGTTGTGTTTGTGTGAAGGTTTTAATTTTTCGTCCACTTTTCAGATTTTTATAGTATAAAATGTATCTGACTGCACTCTAAATGAGAACATCAACGTGAAATCAAAGTAAGTATATGTTTCTATAATGTAAGATTATTGATTTTTTGTTATATTATAGGAAACGGTTCTCAGTGGCGTTTGGTGTAAACATGCAAACACAATTCCATTACCAAAACACATGTATACAAATAATAAAACAGAATCTATTCTTTAAATAAATTTGGAAAATACAACAAAGCGCAATTGATAATTTAATTTTATATAAATTTATTAAATTCTATGTTAAATTTTATGTATTTTAAATGATTTATTCTGATTTTCTTTCATTTAATATAACTATTTTAAGTTATCTTTAAGTTTTATGATAAATTTATTTTTAAAATGTAAGTCATTTTTTTTAATTTAATTTATTTATTAAATTTCAGTCTTTATATTTTATTTTAACACTTATCGCTGGGTTATTTCAGATTCCAAGAATATGACTTATTTCGTAAATTTTGTGACCGATTGCTTCAATAATCATTTTTTTATCATTTAAGGTTATTCCATAGAAAGGTTTTTTACATTTCTATGGATTTCTTGAACTGGAAATAATTAATTCTGAAGAAGAATCCGATATATAATCATACATATTTATATTTGGATTTAGAATTGAAAATCGTTAGCTTATTAAATGTCCAGAAGCTTAATCAATTGTGTGTATTTTTATTATATAAATTTTGTGAACCATTTTTGTGTGTATTTATTTATTTTTTTATCTTTCTATGGTGTAAGAGCCTATCTAATGTCACAAAGCTAAGTCAATGTTAGTTCTGACACACACAAACATTCATTATATTTAAGTTAATATTTATATGATAAAAAGCTAAATAAATGTCCTTTAGATGATTATCAATTGCCGATAGATGTATTTCAGAGTCCAGTACCTTACTGTGCTTCTTTTATGCAAAAAATAAAAATCGTAATTTTTAATGATTTAGAGTTTAAAAATATTATATTTCTTCGAATTTCAAGGACTGACAAAATAAGAATAATCAAAGACATAATTAAAAAAAAACACCGAAAACACCAATTTCAGAGTCCATATAAGAAAACTTGTATACTCAAATATTAGTCAAATTTATAACGAAATATTATCTTTAATTAAAATTCAGCTTACTACAACCAAATCATTGTATAGTAAATGTCAAAATGCCTTTGAACAAATGCATAAAAACAAAAAACGAAAGGATTTCAGATTTGATTAGGGATTAACCAGTGTTTTACGTAATAAAAGAAGAGAATTACATTCATCTCTTCACCTTAATAATTTTTAAAATTTTATAATAATACTTGTATTCAATTCTATTATTTTCTGTAAATGTTGCTATTTTTAAAAAATAATATTTAATAACTTAAACATATAAAAAAATTTACATTTTTTTGAAATAATTCAATAATCAGCATAAACTCATGTAGAGTAATTTAAAATGTAAAATTTCCAGAATTTGATACAAAATTCGTAAACAAACATTTTTGAGACTAATGACCGCCATGATAGTTTTTAATGGCTACGATATAGTGCGAGCGGTTCTTGTGTCTTATATGGTTGAGAACCACTTGTGTAAGACAAAAGTGTCACAAAAATGTAACAAAAATGTTTATTATTTTTCATAATTTTAAAAATTTATGTAAAAAAAAATTTAGTTTTCTTTGACAGGAACATAACATAAATTTCTTTATGATATCTAAGGTAACTGGCAGTTTAAAAATAGAATAGAAATAGAAGACACAAATAACATAAATAAATAAATTACATTTAAATTAAATAAAAATTTTTGGAAATTGTTAGTGCTTTTTACTTTTCTTTCAAATGCGCCAAGACCAATTGCCCCTTCCTTTTTATTTGATTATGCCATTCTTTTAAAAAAACTAAATAAAAGAAATAAGAGGAATTTAATAAAAACATTTTCTTTGTATTTTGTCAAACATTTATTGTTTAAAAATATTTCAAATTTCAAATTTAAAAAATATTTAAAATAATTAAAAAGTATTTAAATTTTTTGATGTCTTTAAATGAGAAAATTTCAAACCTTTAAATAATGGACAAATTTTCCAAATTGTCAAACCTCCACATCGCATGTACTGTCCAAATAACAATTCAATGTAAAACATCGGCAAAGCGCATAACAATAATGTAACGAAATACGGAATAAGAAAAGCTCCTCCACCGTTTTGAAAACAAATATATGGAAATCTGAATACATTGGAGAGATCAACCGCAAAACCAATAATGGAAAACAGAAAATCTAGTTGGCTTGCCCAATGTTTTCTTGGTTGGGGACTCGAATGGTTTTCCAAATTTTTTGATTCGTCTGAATTTTCCGCTAAAAGTGCGACTGTTCGAGAATATTCAGGATTTTCATTATTAACATTATTGTGAGATTTAATCAGTTTGGTTTCATTCAGTTCTATATTCTGCATTTTGAATTATTTCTACAACTTCTATAGTACATATAGACTTTGAAAATATGGAGATTCAATGTGAACCAATCAGATTGCGCCAATCTTGCATTATAGAGAAAGTCCGTAAATAATTTTTGTTATGGCATAAATCTACTGAAATTTCAACAAAAATCCACGATAAATCAATGCCTGGATCAAATCTGTGATAAAAATTCATTTATTCGAATTATAAATTTAAAAACTGAGTGCAAATAATCAAAATTAAAAATAGTAATAATAATAATAATAATAATAATAATAATAATAATAATAATAATAATAATAATAATAATAATAATAATAATATTAATAGTAATAATAATAATAATAGTAATAATAATAATGGATGTTGATGTGATGATCCATATTTGCATTTCTATATATAAATCATTTTTAATTTGATACTTGTTCATTATTTTTGATAAATTAGCATCTGGCATTCTGAAAATATTTATTCATAGAATCGAATGCCATAATCATTGATTTTTCTGTTAAAAATATTTCTAAAATTCTGATTGAAAAACGAGTATATTGTAAATTACCAGCACAAGTATTGCAGTCTAGAAAAAATAATAATAATAAATTGCATACAATAAAATACTAAACAAACACATTTTTAATATATTTGAAAACATGATTCCCAAATTTTATTTACCGTGACCATGACCTTTAGCATAGATTCAAATCAATAAAATAAGCTGTTAATATTTTAAATTGTTTAAAAATTGTGTAATAGTTGTAAATGAACTATGTGGTGAAATTAAATACATTATGCATCATTCATTAAAGAAAATTCGATTTTTAGATAGCAGTAAAATAAGAATGTAATGTTGATCATCAAAATTAGAACATCAAACTTGAAATAATCTGTAAAATTATCCATTTGATAATTCATCAATATTTAAACAATTTTGTCAACAAAATTAATGCAATTCATGTGCAGTTTGTGTGCCGGAATATGATTGGTCAATGCAAGCATAAATATAATTTTAAACAACTTAATTTCCACAGAGAAATTCATAATTATTATAATAATCGTGTTTTTTTTTCAATAAATTTTAATATGATATCAATACGGATAGAATAAATATGTTTTTTTATAAAATAATGTAATATAAATGTTGGGAAAAGGCTCAGAATAGACCATTTTAGATTTAATGAAATATTTTTCGAACTATTTTCAGACAAATAAAAATAAGTTCTTATTTTTATAATGTTACACTTTGCTCCATTTTGTCAATATCAAATTTCTACTAATAAATTATATTAAAATTACTATCGTATAGGGCAGGGCTGTCCAACTGGCGGCCCGCGAGTACATTTTTCTATGAATAAATTTTTGTTACTAAATTATTATTATTAATAAATTATTTTACTACGTGAAAATTTAAATCGAATTTGAATTTAAAGTAGGTACTATTTAGTTTGCGTAACTTCATTTAACCTGGCTGAATACAGCAGCAGAATTTTAAAATATTTTTATCAAAATTGGATATGCTAATTACAGATTTCAATGAAAGATTTTCTCAATTTAATGATCTTAAACCGTCTATTGATTTATTTTGTGATCCAATTAATATTGATATCAACTCCGTTTATCTTAAATATCAAATAGAATTATGCTACCGACAGGCCGATCCATTTTTTACATCTCGTGGAGTAACTGGAATAGAAATATTCAAATTTTTAGATAATGAGAAATTTCCAAAATTGAGAGATTTTGGACTTCAAATTGTATCAATGTTCGGAAGTACATATTCCGATATGAAATATATAAAGTCAAAATATAGAAACAGTTTGAAAGATTCCACTCTTGAAGATATAATTAGACTTGCCACAACAAATATTGATGTGGACATAAATGATATTGTTGCTAAACAATTACGGCAAAAATGTTCTCATTAATAAATTACCAATTTAAAAAATTTTTTGTAGTATAAATAAAATATTTTTTTTAATTAACATAAACTGACTTTTCATTTATCAACCTTCTTGGCAATCGAAATGTTTAGTGAAGAAAATATGGCCTAGTACAGGTTATAGTTTGTGATTCAGCTCTTTTGTTCTCAATCAGAATAAGAAACTCAACACAATAAGTTTTATTTGTAATTTAATAATAATAATAATTGGCTTGATACAGCAATTAACTCTGTTAAGGATCGAGTTGAACAGATGCAAAATCTTGAATCAGTTTTTGGAATTATTTTTGACATTCACAGCCTTTAAAAAGTAACAACACAGGAATTGTATGCGTCGTGTACTAAGCTTAAATCAAAATTAAGCCACAATGGCTCCAAGTACATTGAAGCAATGGATTTATGTAATGAGCTACAATCTTTTTCAAAACGCGTTGAACAAAATTCGTCACCGAAAGATGTCCTACATTTTATTTGTGAAAAAAAAGTTGTCCGATATTTATCCAAATGTTTTTATTATTTTAAGAATATGTTTGACGCTACATGTTACATTAGCAAGTTGCGAAAGAAGTTTTTCAAAACTTAAATTAATTATTACTTATCTTCGTTCAACAATGGCCCAAGAACGGCTTGTAGACTTGGCGACACTGTCAATTGAAGATGAAATAGCCCAAAGAATTAAGGTTGAAGATTGCATTGCTGACTTTGCTAAACAAAAGGCTAGAAAACAAACTTTTTTAAAAATAAAAAATGTAAGTAAAAGAAAATAAGATATAAAAAAATTAATTATTGTTTTTTACATAATGTAGGTAAAAACAACAATTTAATATATATAAGTTTAAAGCAAAACATAAAATTAAAATTAATAAATATTTTTAGATTGAGCAAAATGAGTTTGAATTAATTGTTTGAATTAACTTTATATGAATAGAAATATATGGTATTTATGTAATTCTTAAAATTTAATTAATGTAATGTATGTTTAATATAAAAACAATTTTTTATGTAAGATTTGTATTTTCGATACACTGGAAAAGTAGAGGGGGGATTTAAATGACGCGATAGTTAACAAAATGTTTTGAGCTACCACTGATAATAATGTTTCCTTCAACGTTTATGGTTTTAGTACTTTAAGTGCAAAAGCAAAATTTTTATTTAACTTACCTTGAATGAAAACTTTCATCATTACTCGCTCTTTCTCCATTTTGGAAAAATTTTACAATGCTTTTTTTCCTGCTTTTTTCTGCTCGTGACGCTATGTTATAAATCTGATGCTAAATACAATTTATTATTCTTTTGTTATTTCACTTAATTATCTTTAAATAATTAATTTTTCACGTCTATATAAAACTACATTACATAACACATTGTAGTACTTTAAACTATATATTCGAACATCAAATGAAAATTGTGCTAAATGTATGCTACTGTCAAGTTCAAAAAAGTTATGAAATCTTTCATCAAATTGCAACAAAGTCATTTAAAATTACTATAATTTATAAAAAAATAATAAAATATTACAGAGAATTAATTAAAAAAATTAGAAAGATAAAATTTCAATATATTTGGGGGGGAACAAACATTAGCGGGTGATAAATGAAAAGATGAGAATGAAATTTAATAATTTCAAATCGACGGGCAGGTGTCATTAAACAAAGTTATTAAAAAAATACAAATTAATCAACTAATTGATATAAACTAATCAACTAATTGATATAAACTAATCAATTTAATTAATCAAATTCAAACGAATATATGCATTTACAATATTAACAATATCATTGATCATCCAATAAACTGTACAATTATATGAATTTTTATTTCAGAAACCTTTTAGAAAAATCAATATTTATAATTTATGAATCAGGAATTACTTTCGGATATTAATTTTTAAAATGAAATTTTGTTTTAATTAAATGACAAATAAATTTAAATTTTTAAATCTAAAGAATGAATAAATTTATGTAATTTTGACATCATCCATGTAATCGAGACAATTGTGAATTCCGTTTTTTGTTATTTGACATGTTTTGCCGTGAATTTTGCTGGAATAATGATCAAGGAATGGAAAATCCAGAAGTTCGGGCAGGAAATTTGTTAGAAAATAAGTGTAACATAAATATTTAGTACTTGGAATTTCGTCAGATTCAACTAAACATAATTTACGTTGATAATAACTGGGACAATCTTCGAAATCATCAAAGAGAGGTAAAGATTTTTCATTCTTCAATTTAAAAATTTCTCCTTTAACATTCTGGAAAAACAACAACAACAATAACAATAATAATAATAATAATAATAATAATAATAATAATAATAATAATAATAATAATAATAATAATAATAATAATAATAATAATAATAATAATAATAATAATAATAATAATAATAATAATAATAATAAAATATTAACAAGCATACTCTTCCGATTCCTTTGATATCTAACAAAAAGGGCAAATTACACCGAGATCCAACAACTAAAGGATATTTCTCCAACAAGTGACCATTTGTTACAAATTCAAGTTCATTTATTTCCAAAAACTTTGAGGTAAAATGAAAATTTAATTCTGTTGACTTTAAAGTTCCATAAAAAAATAAAAATGACGTTTGAAAGTGGTTCATTTGTTAAGTTCTGAAGTGCTTGTTGACAATACATTTAAACATTGTTTATTCTTTGTTATTGTAACTCGCCATTGAATTTAATGTATGCATTTATCAGATTTTCTCATTTAATATAATAAAGAGTTTTGTTTAAATGAATAACTTTTGAAAATAAAATTTGTGATTTATACGCATTTTTCCAAAAAGAAAATATTTTATTAATGCGGTTTAATAAGCACTGAATTAAATTTGAATAATGACAATTTTTTCCAGATATTTTGTCATTCACTGGAAAATACGATTTGTTTAGTGTTTTATAACTGACAATTTCAGGATTAATTAAATTTTTTCAATTTTTAAAAACAAAAGACAAATATACTGTTAAATCGCTAGAAAATAAAAATATGTGAACCGAGATTTATTAAATAATGATAATTTAAACCAAAGTCTAAAAGTCTTAGAATTGCCCCTAGACTTTATCTATTTCATTGAAGGTAATTCTTCTGTAATTTAGAATTGTCTTGGAATGGTATTTTTTCCGAATATTAACAAAGGTTTTAAGAAATATTAATCTTTCGCTCAACAACAGATTATGAGTTAATTACAAGACATTATTGCAAATATTTAGACATTGATGAACCTGTAATAGATTTTGCAAACATAACATTTCCCCCATACGTTTTAATGTACTAATGAGTTCTAGGTCCTGCTACCCATAGTTGGGTGGTTGCATTCTTTAGTCACTGGTTAGGTACTTGTAGAGAAAAATACAACTAACACGAATAGCAGCTTTATATTTGATTTGTCTAGGTAGCGGACTTCAAACAGTATCAAATAAAAAGATATTGTGTTTGTTAAATTATTTTAAATAAAAAATAAATGAAAAAACATTACAAAGATTTATTTCTGCACAAAAAATAATTAGAAAAAATATTGTGTACTTAAAAAACGTTTCTCAACTAAGTAAGATATCTGGTGTCCAAATCGTCCTCAGGTATTTCAAAGTACCAAAGATGGTCCTAAAATGCACCAACAGTCTAGTATAGATAAATATTAGAAAGTGAAGGTTTCCTCAAAAATTGAAGCTTTCGAATTTAATCCAAAGTTTTCGTCTAACTCGTGGCTCTCAATTCCCGAATTAATTTAAAAATAAGAGAAAACACTACAAGACAGTTCTAGTATCCTTCGTCAGGGATATTTGAATATAACTAACAAATGCAAATATTACTACTCTTCTAATTCATACTGAATATTTCCTCCGATTGAAAAAAAACCTTTATCACTAGCAACTGATCAATAATAATTTTTTAACCAAATCTGAAAATTCCTCTTCAAAATTTATCCATCTATCCAAACTTCTCACTCTGATTTAATAATTCAGAATTTCAATAATAATTCCATGCGAATATATAGTTCAGAATAAATCAAATTTTTGTCTAACCAAACATTATTTGATTCTAGATATTGGTAGGTTACATTAAAGGGAAAGAAAACCTGAACATACCTAACCACACCTATTCTAATTCCCATCGGGGTTCTGAGGTATATGTTCCCACTGCTGTTCTTTACTGCAGTACACAATTACATTAACTAACACGAAGTACTCGTTGCAAGCGACCTTGGCCCAATACGCTAGTGGGAGGCCGTCAACAAAGTTAACCCAATTTTAATGAGAAATGGACGACAAAACATCGTAAGATCTATTTATAAAATATTTTTGAAGTTAATATTTCTTTAGATTTTCAGATATTTCTTTGGAGACATTTCCATTTTGCGAAGGTGAAGATCTGACAATGTAAGAATTTTTTTATTTAATTACAAATAATTAAAATATTTTACAGCATATCAGATATTTCTAGTCAAACGCAACAAGTTCCAAGTTCAACAAGTTCCATCGACATCTTTGGAATTGAAGAAAAAAATTCGAAAATCGTAAATTTTAATAACTTATTTTAAAAAAATAATATTTTCAAAGAATTTCAGAAAATGACAAAATCCGTCTCATCAATGCACATGAAAATGGAGAAAATTATAAAGATTTTGGAAGATTACTGGGCATCTCCAAAAAATCGATTGGAACCATTATTTCTTAAAAAAATTAATGTGTTTGGTGATTATTTTATTTCTTTTTAGTTAAAAATATATATAACTTACATTTTATTGAAATAATTCCAAATTCATAACATATCATAAAATACCTAAAAAAGCACCTGAAATTTAATTATCAATATATTATAAATGCTGATTACAAGTAATATTTAAGAGCTTGAATAATGATCTCATAATTATATGAAATCAAAATTCAAGCCTTAAAATATACTTAAATTTAAAAAACTTACTTCTAAAGCCATAAATAAAATTGAATTGAAAACGAAAAAATGAAATAAACATTCTCATAAATGGTGAGTCATCGATTGATGAACACACCAACATGTATTATAGAGACTTTTAACATCTGGAATTAGGTGTACATTCTCTACACCAAACACCACTGAAAACCATTTCCTATAATATAACAAAAAAACTCAATAATCTTACATTATAGAAACATACACACTTACTTTGATTTCACGTTGATGTTCTCATTTATAGCTCAATGGGATACATCTTATATTATAGAAATCTGAAAAGTGGAAGAAAAATTGAAAACACATACAAACTTTTGATTCGTAGAAATGTAACAATGAGATACGTTTCTATAATAATTCTATTTTCGATAATTTTTAGAAAAAAAAGATCGTTGAAAATTTTTAAAATTATATTTTTAATGAAAATATCAAGAGCAGATGAATTTGGTTCAATATCTTTTTACTCCAGATTTGATTTCCTTAAAGAATCCCCTCATATTGAGCTCAGAAAAAAAATTACAAAAATTATTTTAATCAGCGATCTTTCCCAAAATGTTTAAAAAAATACACATTTTTGGTGATTTATTTATTTATTAATTAATTATAATTAAAAATATATCGGACTCACGATTTTTCGAAATAATTCCAAGATAAATATCATAAAATTCCTTAAAAAACCCTGAAAATTAATTAAAATTAATTTATAATTATATTGTTGATTAAAAGTAATATTTAAGAACTTGAATAACGATCTCATATCCATATGGATCAAAATTCAAGTCTTAAAATTTACTTTAAATTTAATATCTTACCTGAAAACCATTTCTAAAATGGCTAAAATAAATTTCATGGTGAGTAATTCATACGTAAAAAAAAGAGATTACTGTAAATAAAGCGATTTCCATGCAATAAATAACATTATAGCTATTTCCCAGAGCTTGTATAGGCTACAAGCCATTGCAACATACACAAAGACAAAACTTTGTAGATTTTGATTTTGCGAGCTATTACACCTAATTCCACAAGTTAAAAGTATCTATAATACACGTTGGTGTGTTCATCAGTCTCACCATTTATGACATTGTGAAGTTATTTACTTCATTTCATTTATTCAATTTTACAAGTAAGATTTTTTAATTTAAGTAACTTTTAAGGTTTTAATTTTGATTTTATAAAATTATGAGATCACTATTCAAGCTCTTAAATGTTACTTGTAGTCAACATTTTGATTATAAATTATTTTAATTAATTTTCGGTTTTTAGGATTTTTATGACTATGAATTTATTTGGAATTATTTCGATAAAATGTAAGTTAGATTAATATTTTTAACTATAAATAAATCAAGAAATCATCAAACACATTTATTTTTTAAGACATTTAAGAAAGAAGCGGAGTAGTTTTTTAAGTTTTTGTAATCTTCTTTCTCCAGCTCATTTATATGGCGAATTTTTTCATTTTATGTGATTCTATGAAATTATTATTTTTTTATACAAGTTATTAAAATTTACGATTTTGTAAGTAAAATTATTTTTCTGTCACTTTCTCAATTCCTATAATAAAACTTTTAACATTCGGAACATTAAATATTTGCACACAGGTAAGTTTGTGTTCCTATATTATCATTTTATCAAACACGTGTATATTTTTTTCACTTCATTGCACGAAGAAAAAATCATTAAACAACGATGTCATAGTAGCCTAGATATGTAAATGATTTATTATAAATTATTATTACATAAATTTTAATTCATCCACATTTCGAATAACTACATTGGGTCGATTTAGCACATACCGTTTATTATATCGTTCTTTTATTTTAGATGGGCTTTCTTAACGCTCTTACATTTTTCTATTATTTTAATTAAGTAATCTCTAATTTCAAAATTCCTATAAATTTGTGTATTTACACTCTTTTCTGGATAGTCTATTTTCAATTTTCTTGACATTTTTTTTTCATCGATTATTAAAATGATAATTTTTCACACGAATCTTTCATTTTCTCATAGTGTTTACAAATAATCTGACAAAATATTATTTGTAAAGGTGAAAACCCCGTGACATTTAACATAAATTGCAAATTTGATAAGTCTGCCCAATCTTCATACCATTTGTTTTTTTTGTATTCAAACTGTTTCTGAACCCCATCGTTATATATTTTGTGAGCATATATTTGTTTTATTTGAGTTTATCTTGTAGTTTTGAAATGGCAAGTTTTAAAGCATTGAAATAACCATGATATCCAAACCCCCAAAATCTCTGCACTTAACTGAAATTTACTGCATATATTTTAGCATTTTCCATGACACAGAAACTCTTCCTAATCTTTCTTCACAACCGACTACAACAACTTTGTATTTGTTTATATTTCTTAACCAGTGTCACCAAAAAAACGACCTAATTACAAATTTCCTAAAAAATTCCGCAGCAAATATGTACAGTAAAAAATCACGTTGCTTGATTCATCTGTAAAGTCCTGACACGATCGCAATGTTCGACGAAATTAAATTGAAATTTATTTAATAAAACATATCCAAAATTTTGTTGAAAAATATTAAAATTTTTGAAACACTCGCAAAATTTGAAATATTTAAACAACACAAAAATACACTTAAAATAATACAACTACCAATTATCACTAAAATCAGACCATTTTCATTGATTTTGCAATTGGATTTCAACTTTAATTTAAACTACAAATTTCACATAATAATTATTATCAAAATCCTAACATTTTTTGTTGAGATTTAAACAGATATAAAACTCAAAGAACCAAAACTGAAAACGTTGAAACTAAGAACGTGGAAATACAACCTCGAGAATTTACTCCGCAAAGGCATTTAATGCTAAAATGTGACAAATAAACATCATCAAATTTCAGCCAATCACCAGTAAGACATTCTAAAAATACGATTTACTACTAATAAATCTATCAACTTAAACTTCAAAATAATAAAAATAATCTTATAATTAAATAGAATTCAGAAAAGAACGATTGAAATTAATTTCTGTCGATATTATTAATATTCTGAATAACATTATTTCGATTCTGATTGGCTTCTTTCTCTATAGCGATCTGCTCGATTCTCAACGGCAAATCAGAATCTGTAAAATATTCTGCAGCGTATTCTCGAATATCACTCGGCTGTTTCATAAAAACATCTCTAACAAAATGAGTAAATAAATATCAAATGATTATAAATGAACTGAAAGTCAATATTAGATATCAATATTCAATTAACCTTATTTTGAATAATCAATAATATATAATCAATACTGATTTTGTGATTTATCAATAGGAAGCGGCAAATTTGAAAAGTAATTTGTTTGAACAAAATTTTATCTGGATTTATAAATGAGTTGAGCAGAAAGAAAACAGATGTGAAAGAATCAGAATTTACATTTGTTAACAACGGCAAATAGATTTTTGTATAAATATTTACTCGACACAAATTTTGATTGCTTTAAAACGAATATGGGAAATTGAGAGATTCGCAGCATAAAAATTTATCCAGAAGTTATTTTATGGTTTTAAAGGTACATAAAAGGAGCAAAATGAAAGCAAGCAATAGAAGAGTCGGTTTAAGAGAATAAATTTATCTCATTTCGACCGATAATATGTTGATAAAATTGTTAATAGTAAAGGAAATCTCTTAAATTATATTTTAGAATTTATTATTTTATTATTATTATTATTATTATTATTATTATTATTATTATTATTATTATTATTATTATTATTATTATTATTATTATTATTATTTATAATTATTATAATTATTTATTATTATTATTATAATTTATTATTATTATTTATTATTATTATAATTAGTTATTATAGGGTTTCACGACCAATTTAATAATATTTGCAACCAATTTCATAATTTCTCGTTCAATTTCATAATTTTTGCAATCAATTCCATAATTTTTGCAATCAAATTCATAATTTCCCGACCAATTTAATAACTTTTGCAATCAAATTCATAATATTTGCAATCAATTTCATAAAAAAAATTAAAAAATAAACACCAATTTTATTAAACTTTTAAAGTTAAACTTCAAAAAAAATATTCTTAAAAAATTTCAAGCTAAAGATTTACTATTCAAGAATCTCCAGTCTTAACTCCGCTTTTTGTAAATATTTAAGCATTTTTCGATAAAAAGAAGCACAATGTTCAGGTGTTATTTGATAAAAATTATCGGTAATATTGCTTCTTAATTCTGCTTCAGTGCGCGCATTGCTGCGAATGACACAATTTTTCCAAACGGAAAACACGTTTTCGATGGGGTTCAAAAACGGAGAATAAGGCGGAAGGTATTGTATCCTATAGGACGATATTTCTGCGTCACCAATCAACCCCCTGTAATGATGTATGCGGGCATTATCCATTATAAAGATGGGGGAAACTATTCCTAAGCGAATACAGCAATCATGGATTTCTTTTAAGCATGTTTTAAAATCTTCACCATTAACAGCTCTTTCCTGGATTTTATGGTAGATCATACCGTATTTGTTCATTGCAGCAACGACAGAAATATTTCTGCTTCTTGCAGCCGGCACAGAGAGATAGGCCGATGATCCTTTGGAGCTTCTTCCACGAGATGGGCGTGTTACCACCGCAAATCCAACTTCATCGAGGAAGACAAAATTTTTATCATCACTTTCAATTTCTAAGGTTCGTAACATGCTTGCATAAACGGCTCGGATCTCAATTGTCGAACTACAATTTCGACGTTCAGGTACCAATGTCACGCGTTTCAGTGTGTAATGAAACTGGCAAAGCGCACGATCGACGGTACTGATCGAAACATTGATTCCGAAACTGCTTTGTATCCACTCCTTCATATCTTTGAGGCTTTTAGTACACTCCTCATTAACGTTTCTCGTGAGAGCCTCTTTTACGTGCTCTGGAAGCTTAGAGCGCTTATCACCGCCTCTCTTTTCAGCAAATATTATACCAGTTTTTAAGTATTTTTTAACAATACTATTTACAGTTTGATATTTAATGCTGTACATGGAGGATATCGCTGCTACCGAATGCCCTTCCAATGTCTTTGTAATAATCCGCTCTATATCATTAGCCGAAATACTTACATTTATCTTCCTAGGTATGCCGGTTTCTTCCGCGACAAGAGAGGCGGACGCTGTGTTTGTAGGGGTTGCCAACATCAAAGAAACGTTTGTATGATTTCGTTCCTCGGAACTTGGTTCTTCTATGTCCTCTTCTAAGTTTGAATTGAAAATTGAATTTGACATGGGGGTTTAATAAAATATTTTTTAAATTAAAAATAAGGATTTTTTTATGAAATTGATTGCAAATATTATGAATTTGATTGCAAAAGTTATTAAATTGGTCGGGAAATTATGAATTTGATTGCAAAAATTATGGAATTGATTGCAAAAATTATGAAATTGAACGAGAAATTATGAAATTGGTCGTGAAACCCTATATTATCATTATTATTTATTATTATTATTAATCATTTATTATTAATTATCATTATTTATTATTATTATTTTTTTATGTAATTAATTTTTAATTTTAATTAATTTAAATAATCAATTATTATCAAAAAATATATTTAAAAATTGTGAATAAATTATTTTCATAAATTAAATTTTATTTTAACTTATAGATTTTATGAGTAATATTAATTAATAAATTAAAATTAATTAACCATATATTCCATTCGAAATCAACAACAACAATCAACATATCCTCAATTTACCACCCAAACTATTTAAAACACAACAGATTACACGTTCTCAATAATTATTAAAATTTTTAAATAAAATTTTAAAATCAGACTAATATTATCACTAATATTGCTCCTCTCTGTCGAATGACAGTGTTCACAAGCTCGACTACAGAGAGGGCGGTTTCCAGTGGCTCTAACAAGGAAAGAATGAAAATTTCATTTGAATAATATAATTCCTATTGTCTTAATTTGAGATAGTTCGAGAATAGTTTGGTAATGCAGGATTATTGGTAATATAGCTTTGCATCCATTACACGTAAATCGATATTCAAATCATGGATATAAATTCAGCAAAATTATAAATTGTGTGTTCAGCAAAATTAAAAATGGGGTAAGTATTAAAGTTTCTTCAGCTGATGGTTTTAGCAGACAGATTTACCTCCAATGACTGATTTACTGCAATATCCCAAGCAATTAACGAGGAACTTCGAAAACCAGATTATAGTAATTTGAAAAATCATATAATCGTTTGAATAATCATATTAAAAGATTGTTCCCTAAATGCTTGAAGAAACAGGATATTTTAGGTAAACTATTAAAAGTTTAGTGTATATTTAAATATACAAAATAAATATCTTACTTCATTTTTCATTATTTTAACATAAAAACTTAAATTATAATTAAAAACCAAAACAAAGCTCAATTGAAATTTCTTATTCAATGTCTCATTAATGATTATCAATTGCGTTTGGTGTATAGTATTGATATAAAAAAATTATGGAAAATTGATCTGCCTACTGAAATGTCATTAAAATATATTAATTCACACAATTATCACAAAAAACAGGTATTTAATTGTGATAAATATACAATAACATTTAAAAAGTGTTATTTTTCCGTATAAAATATTAAAACTTTATTTTTAGGGATTTTCAGAAAATAATCATTTTGTTACATAATTTTCACAATGATTTCTATCTATTATATCATACTTTTGGTTTCATATAGTTAATAAAAAGGTTTTTGATTATTTCATGTAATGTAACGATGTTGGTTTGAACAGTGGGAGCTCATTAATTGAATGCCCAAACAAACAGTGTAAAAATGTCCAGTTCATTATATTCGCATAACCCTATTAAAAACGACAGATTTCATTATACACAGGCTTATTTATTAAAGATCAAGTTTATTATTTTATGTAGTGACTTTAAAGTCCATTCTTAAGCTATTTAAAACTCTAGAATATAGTTAAAGTTCCAAAGAGAATAGGGTGGTCTCTGAAAAACTTTACGAATTTGTATTTTATTTAAATAACACATATTTTGCAGCTGTTACGTGGGGTGTTTAATAACTACCAAATCTATGTGACAAAGAAAACCAACAGGAACGGGATACTTTAACATAGGAACAACAAGGCCATGTAAGCTTTATATTTCAATATAAGACCCATTATGGTTTATACACTTCCTCCAGCGATACAAGAGTTCCAAAAATGTATTTAGGAGAACATTGGGCTTTGATTTTTCAAGAAAAACCCCATATACAGTTGCAAATGTACTGCAATTTCATTGATTTTCTCTTCCAAATGTTCCTTTATATGCCTGAAAACGGCTGGGCACAAGATCCGGACGGTATGGATGTTATCTAAGAGAACAAATCTATTTTTTCTATATCACCACTATTGTTCCTACACTTTTATGGATTGGCAAGCTATCTTGGAGGAACCATAAAGGAAAACCACATAACTTTTAGCGATTAAATGCGGAAGTATCGATTAGGTTGATGTAGTAAGTGGAATTAATTTGCAAACCTATTTCCGCGAAACTCATACAGATTATGTGTTTTTGATCCCAAAAGATTGTCAACATTAATGCTTTTTAATGAAGTGTTCCAGATTTCATCTTATTGGAACTTGTTTCTACAAGGAATTTTCATTCGATGGACTCTTTTGTCTCAGAAACACACACGAATAAACGGGTTTCATTCACAATAATGTTATTTCTGAGGAATTAGTCATCATGTTTAATAATGATAATAAGGTTTGCCTCTTAGGACTTCTTTCGGTTTTCACACATTTCAAAGAAAAAAACTTTGGACGAACTTGGTTGCCAATTTCCTTGTGCCAGATTCATTCAGGACGACAAAACACTTCCGTTTTCACATTCAATTGCTGTGAGATATCTTTGATATCGGTGATCTTTCATTATTTGCAAACACTTCCCTCTTTGAATCAGAAATTTGAAAAACAACCAACATACTTATCATCAAACACTGAGCGCACCATTAATAGCTGAAATAATTAAAAATGGAAATAAAATATATTAAATTAAAATCTGTGACTGAATAGATATCAAGGAACAACATAACGCATCTGAATTTGAAGAAAATGTATGAGTATAAAAGACATTGAAAAAGATTAGATAATATTCATTTTATATATAAAAATTTAAAAAATAAATTAAAAATGAAAATAGTTAAAATGAGAATTAATATGCTGAAAAAAGTTTTGTTGAAAAAGACGAAAAGCACAAAATACATGTTAAAAATAAGAAATTACTATCTAATTAAAAATATTTTTTAATGAAGTCTAAATGAAATCGGAAGAAAATCTGAAGGGAAATAATAATAATTTTGTATAGCGCAGAATTACAGCATTTTTAGAACATTGTAAATTGTATCACTTATTTATTATGTAAAATTTGTAACAGCATCGTTACACCAAATTTATTTCAATTTTTTAACAGTTTTTGACATTTATTTCCACTTTTTTCTTAAAAATATGTTGATATGAAATTTAATTACCTTCGCAGAATCCCAAAAACGTCATGTTATTAATAAATAATGAATTAAAAAAATAAAAGTGATTACTTTTCCTTAAATTTCTAAATATAAATTATTATTTATTTTTAATTAAAAATTTAATTTATTAATAAATCTTTTAGTTACAAAGCTTTTTGTATTAATAAGATCCATCATTAAAATTTATATTATAATATTTATTCTATTATTGTGTCATTTGAATATTATTAAAACCAATTTACACGATAAATTCTTTAACATCAAGTATGGCATAAATAAGAAATTCAACAAACATTCTTTATATTGACCATTTCCAAATTTAATATGATATAAGCAGAAGAATATGTTCACTACCTGCACATGTAAAATACTTACACCAGTTTGCTGTGAACAAACGCATCTATAATGTAAAAATAAAATCAATACGTGTATATTATATAAACATACAAACTTATCTGTATGTTGATTTTTAGCGTTGCAATGAACAAACGCATTTAATGTGGAAAGTGGTAGAAATAATAAACTGACACACAAAAACACAACACATAGTAAAAATACATGCAAATTTTCGATATGTGGAATCGCTGTAATAAATAAACACACTATAATAAATCATTTTTAGAAAAAAATGACCGAAAAAATTTGACGAAAATTCCGAAAACTCAACTCTGAGTTGTATAGATAAAGACATTATTTTGTAAGATTTATCTTCAATTTTTAATAAATTTAATTAGTTTTTTTAATAAAACAAAACAAAATTCGACTAATTACTCTATTTATTTATAGTTAAAAATATATCTGACTTACATTATATCGAAATAATTTTAAATAACTTCATAAATTTCATAAAAATCTAAAAAAACCTTAAATTTAATTATAATTTATAATAAAAATGTTGATAAAAAGTAATAGTTAAGAGCTTGAATAATGATCTCATATCTGTATGAGATCATTATTCAAGTCCTAAAATTTACTTTAAATAAAAAAATTACTTGAGAGCCATTTCTAAAATGGCTAAAATAGTTAAATATAAATTACATTATTTCATTAAATTAACGCATCAATAATTGATTGTACCCATCAACCTGTATTACACCTAACCGCGAAAGTTAACATTGTCTATAATATACGTTGGTGTGCACACCACCTGAGGTGAGTCACCAATTATATGACAATGTTAACTTAATTTCATTTTTTCAATTTTTCAAAAATCGTTTTAAGGTAAGTTTTTGAATTGAAGTAATTTTAAGGACTTGAATTTTGATTTTATATAATTATGAGATCATTATTCAAGTTCTTAAATATTACTGTTAGTCAGCATTTATAATATTGATAATATATAACATTGATAATTAAATTTCAGGTGTTTTTTTAGGAATTTTATGGTATTTTATTTGGATTTATTTGGATTTATTTCGTAAAAATGTAAGTTAGATATTTTTATAATTATAAATAAGTAAAGTAATCACCAAACATTTATTTTTTAAAGACATTTAGTAAAGAATGGATAAAATATTTTTTAAGTTTTTGTAATCTTCTTTCGAATTTTGTCTTTTTCTGTAATTATATGAAAATATTAATTTGTTAAAATAATTTATTAAAATTTACGATTTGCGATTTTTTTCCTGCAAATTCAAAGATGTCGAAGGATCTTCTTCAATATCTGTAAATCTAAAGAAATTTTATATTCTAAATTATTTTATAATTAAATCTTACGATGTATTTACTTCTTTTCCCTAAAGCTCAAGGTAGAGCAGTCAGAATCTGATTCAAAAGTTTTTTTGTACATAACTTTTTAAATAATTTGAAAATATTGATATGTTAATTATATGTTAATCAATGTATATTTCGCATGAAAAACACTTTACTTAATTTTGTATGTATTTTTCATTATGTATGCTGTGTTTGTATGCTTAATTATTTTCTCTCACTTTTTAGATTCCTATAATAATAATGTTAAATTTCGCAGCATTAAATTTCTACACACAGGTAAGTTGATGTGTTCCTATAATATATATTTATTGATTTTTTTTTAGATTATAGATAATGTTATATTTCGCGGTTAGGTGTATTCTGAGGTGTGTGTATTTGTGACATTGTATTTTTGCGTGGTACACCCGTTTCCACAATATAAGAGTTTCTATAATCTAAAAAAAAATCGATAAAATTATATTATAGCAACACACAAACTTACCTGTGTGCAAAAATTTAATGTTCCGAATGTAGAAAGTTTTATTATAGGAATTGAGAAAGTGACAGAAAAATAATTTTACATACAAACACAGCACACATAATATAAAATACACGCAAATTTAATATAGCTTTTTTTGTTCCGAAAGTAGAGAGTCATTAACATACTGTTAACATATCATTAATTTAAAATTATTAAAATTCATGGCTGAAAAAAATTTGGATTTTGAATCTGACAACTCAACTTTGAGTTTTCGAGAAATGGACGACAAAACATCGTAAGATCTATTTATAAAATATTTTTGAAGTTAATATTTCTTTAGATTTTCAGATATTTCTTTGGAGACATTTCCATTTTGCGAAGGTGAAGATCTGACAATGTAAGAATTTTTTTATTTAATTACAAATAATTAAAATATTTTACAGCATATCAGATATTTCTAGTCAAACGCCTTTGTGTGAAGATATTCAACAAGTTCCATCGACATCTTTGGAATTGAAGAAAAAAATTCGAAAATCGTAAATTTTAATAACTTATTTAAAAAAATAATATTTTCAAAGAATTTCAGAAAATGACAAAATCCGTCTCATCAATGCATATGAAAATGGAGAAAATTATAAAGATTTTGGAAGATTACTGGGAATCTCCAAAAAATCGATTGGAACCATTATTTCTTAAAAAAATAAATGTTTTTGGTGATTATTTTATTTCTTTTTAGTTAAAAATATATATAACTTACATTTTATTGAAATAATTCCAAATTCATAACATATCATAAAATACCTAAAAAAGCACCTGAAATTTAATTATCAATATATTATAAATATATTATAAATGCTGATTACAAGTAATATTTAAGAGCTTGAATAATGATCTCATAATTATATGAAATCAAAATTCAAGCCTTAAAATATACTTAAATTTAAAAAACTTACTTCTAAAACCATAAATAAAATTGAATTGAGAATGAAAAAATGAAATAAACATTCTCATAAATGGTGAGTCATCGATTGATGAACACACCAACATGTATTATAGAGACTTTTAACATCTGGAATTAGGTGTACATTCTCTACACCAAACACCACTGAAAACCATTTCCTATAATATAACAAAAAACTCAATAATCTTACATTATAGAAAACATACACACTTACTTTGATTTCACGTTGATGTTCTCATTTATAGCTCAATTGGGATACATCTTATATTATAGAAATCTGAAAAGTGGAAGAAAAATTGAAAACACATACAAACTTTTGATTCGTAGAAATGTAACAATGAGATACGTTTCTATAATAATTCTATTTTCGATAATTTTTAGAAAAAAAAGATCGTTGAAAATTTTAAAATTATATTTTTAATGAAAATATCAAGAGCAGATGAATTTGGTTCAATATCTTTTGAATCCAGATTTGATTTCCTTAAAGAATCCCCTTATATTGAGCTCAGAAAAAAATTATTTTAATCAGCGATTTTTCCCAAAATGTTTAAAAAAAATACACATTTTTGGTGATTTATTTATTTATTAATTAATTATAATTAAAAATATATCGGACTCACGATTTTTCGAAATAATTCCAAGATAAATATCATAAAATTCCTTAAAAAACCCTGAAAATTAATTAAAATTAATTTATAATTATATTGTTGATTAAAAGTAATATTTAAGAACTTGAATAACGATCTCATATCCATATGGATCAAAATTCAAGTCTTAAAATTTACTTTAAATTTAATATCTTACCTGAAAACCATTTCTAAAATGGCTAAAATAAATTTCATGGTGAGTAATTCATACGTAAAAAAAAGAGATTACTGTAAATAAAGCGATTTCCATGCAATAAATAACATTATAGCTATTTCCCAGAGCTTGTATAGGCTACAAGCCATTGCAACATACACAAAGACAAAACTTTGTAGATTTTGATTTTGCGAGCTATTACACCTAATTCCACAAGTTAAAAGTATCTATAATACACGTTGGTGTGTTCATCAGTCTCACCATTTATGACATTGTGAAGTTATTTACTTCATTTCATTTATTCAATTTTACAAGTAGATTTTTTAATTTAAGTAACTTTAAGGTTTTAATTTTGATTTTATAAAATTAATGAGATCACTATTCAAGCTCTTAAATGTTACTTGTAGTCAACATTTTGATTATAAAATTATTTTAATTAATTTTCGGTTTTAGGATTTTTATGACTATGAATTTATTTGGAATTATTTCGATAAAATGTAAGTTAGATTAATATTTTTAACTATAAATAAATCAAGAAATCATCAAACACATTTATTTTTAAGACATTTAAGAAAGAAGCGGAGTAGTTTTTAAGTTTTTGTAATCTTCTTTCTCCAGCTCATTTATATGGCGAATTTTTTCATTTTATGTGATTCTATGAAATTATTATTTTTTATACAAGTTATTAAAATTTACGATTTTGTAAGTAAAATTATTTTTCTGTCACTTTCTCAATTCCTATAATAAAACTTTTAACATTCGGAACATTAAATATTTGCACACAGGTAAGTTTGTGTTCCTATATTATCATTTTATCAAACACGTGTATATTTTTTTCACTTCATTGCACGAAGAAAAAATCATTAAACAACGATGTCATAGTAGCCTAGATATGTAAATGATTTATTATAAATTATTATTACATAAATTTTAATTCATCCACATTTCGAATAACTACATTGGGTCGATTTAGCACATACCGTTTATTATATCGTTCTTTTATTTTAGATGGGCTTTCTT
The DNA here is from genome assembly GCA_959609185.1 of Schmidtea polychroa. Classification (NCBI taxonomy): domain Eukaryota; kingdom Metazoa; phylum Platyhelminthes; order Tricladida; family Dugesiidae; genus Schmidtea; species Schmidtea polychroa. Next base: position 84,286 of record CAUHTR010008060.1, read on the forward strand.
AACGCTCTTACATTTTTCTATTATTTTAATTAAGTAATCTCTAATTTCAAAATTCCTATAAATTTGTGTATTTACACTCTTTTCTGGATAGTCTATTTTCAATTTTCTTGACATTTTTTTTCATCGATTATTAAAATGATAATTTTTCACACGAATCTTTCATTTTCTCATAGTGTTTACAAATAATCTGACAAAATATTATTTGTAAAGGTGAAAACCCCGTGACATTTAACCATAAATTGCAAATTTGATAAGTCTGCCCAATCTTCATACCATTTGTTTTTTTTGTATTCAAACTGTTTCTGAACCCCATCGTTATATATTTTGTGAGCATATATTTGTTTTATTGAGTTTTATCTTGTAGTTTTGAAATGGCAAGTTTTAAAGCATTGAAATAACCATGATATCCAAACCCCCAAAATCTCTGCACTTAACTGAAATTTACTGCATATATTTTAGCATTTTCCATGACACAGAAAACTCTTCCTAATCTTTCTTCACAACCGACTACAACAACTTTGTATTTGTTTATATTTCTTAAACCAGTGTCACCAAAAAACGACCTAATTACAAATTTCCTAAAAAATTCCGCAGCAAATATGTACAGTAAAAAATCACGTTGCTTGATTCATCTGTAAAGTCCTGACACGATCGCAATGTTCGACGAAATTAAATTGAAATTTATTTAATAAAACATATCCAAAATTTTGTTGAAAAATATTAAAATTTTTGAAACACTCGCAAAATTTGCAAATATTAAAACAACACAAAATACACTTAAAATAATACAACTACCAATTATCACTAAAATCAGACCATTTTCATTGATTTTGCAATTGGATTTCAACTTTATTTAAAACTACAAATTTCACATAATAATTATTATCAAAATCCTAACATTTTTTGTTGAGATTTAAAACAGATATAAAACTCAAAGAACCAAAACTGAAAACGTTGAAACTAAGAACGTGGAAATACGAACCTCGAGAATTTACTCCGGCAAAGGCATTTAATGCTAAAATGTGACAAATAACATCATCAAATTTCAGCCAATCACCAGTAAGACATTCTAAAAATACGATTTACTACTAATAAATCTATCAACTTAACTTCAAATAATAAAAATAATCTTATAATTAAATAGAATTCAGAAAAGAACGATTGAATTAATTTCTGTCGATATTATTATATTCTGAATACTTATTTCGATTCTGATTGGCTTCTTCTCTATGCGATCTGCTCGATTCTCAAACGGCAATCAGAATCTGTAAAATATTCTGCAGCGTATTCCGAATATCACTCGGCTGTTTCATAAAAACATCTCTAACAAAATGAGTAAATAATATCAAATGATTATATAATGAACTGAAAGTCAATATTAGATATCCATATTCAATAACCTTATTTTGAATAATCAATAATATATAATCAATACTGATTTTGTGATTTATCAATAGGAAGCGGCAAATTTGAAAAGTAATTTGTTTGAACAAAATTTTATCTGGATTATAAATGAGTTGAGCAGAAAGAAAACAGATGTGAAAGAATCAGAACTTACATTTGTTAACAACGGCAAATAGATTTTTTGTATAATATTTACTCGACAAAATTTGATTGCTTTAAAACGAATATGGGAAATTGAGAGATTCGCAGCATAAAAATTTATCCAGAAGTTATTTTATGGTTTTAAAGGTACATAAAAGGAGCAAAAGAAAGCAAGCAATAGAAGAGTCGGTTTAAGAGAATAAATTTATCTCATTTCGACCGATAATATGTTGATAAAATTGTTATAGTAAAGGAAATCTCTTAAATTATATTTTAGAATTTATTATTATTATTATTATTATTATATTATTATTATTATATTATTATTATTATTATTATTATTATTATTATTATTATTATTATTATTTATATTTTATAATTATTTATTATTATTATTATAATTATTATTATTATTAATTATTATTATAATTAGTTATTATAGGGTTTCACGACCAATTTAATAATATTGCAACCATTTCATAATTTCTCGTTCAATTTCATAATTTTTGCAATCAATTCCATAATTTTGCAATCAATTCATAATTTCCCGACCAATTTAATAACTTTTGCATCAAATTCATAATTTTGCAATCAATTTCATAAAAAAATTAAAAATAAACACCAATTTATTAAATTTTAAAGTTAAAACTTCAAAAAAATATTCTTAAAAATTTCAAGCTAAAGATTTACTATTCAAGAATCTCCAGTCTTAACTCCGCTTTTTGTAAATATTTAAGCATTTTCGATAAAAAGAAGAGAAGCACAATGTTCAGGTGTTATTTGATAAAAATTATCGTAATATTGCTCTTAATTCTGCTTCAGTGCGCGCATTGCTGCGAATGACACAATTTTTCAAACGGAAAACACGTTTCGATGGGGTTCAAAAACGGAGAATAAGGCGGAAGGTATTGTATCCTATAGGACGATATTTCTGCGTCACCAATCAACCCCCTGTAATGATGTATGCGGGCATTATCCATTATAAAGATGGGGGAAACTATTCCTAAGCGAATACAGCAATCATGGTTTCTTTTAAAGCATGTTTAAAATCTTCACCATTAACAGCTCTTTCCTGGATTTTATGGTAATATCATACCGTATTTGTTCATTGCAGCAACGACAGAAATATTTCTGCTTCTTGCAGCCGGCACAGAGAGATAGCCGATGATCCTTTTGGAGCTTCTTCCACGAGATGGGCGTGTTACACCGCAAATCCAACTTCATCGAGAAGACAAAATTTTATCATCACTTTCAATTTCTAAGGTTCGTAACATGCTTGCATAAACGCTCGGATCTCAATTGTCGAACTACAATTTCGACGTTCAGGTACCAATGTCACGCGTTTCAGTGTGTAATGAAACTGGCAAAGCGCACGATCGACGGTACTGATCGAAACATTGATTCCGAAACTGCTTTGTATCCACTCCTTCATATCTTTGAGGCTTTTAGTACACTCCTCATTAACGTTTCTCGTGAGAGCCTCTTTTACGTGCTCTGGAAGCTTAGAGCGCTTATCACCGCCTCTCTTTTCAGCAAATATTATACCAGTTTTTAAGTATTTTTTAACAATACTATTTACAGTTTGATATTTAATGCTGTACATGGAGGATAATCGCTGCTACCGAATGCCCTTCCAATGTCTTTGTAATAATCCGCTCTATATCATTAGCCGAAATACTTACATTTATCTTCCTAGGTATGCCGGTTTCTTCCGCGACAAGAGAGGCGGACGCTGTGGTTTGTAGGGGTTGCCAACATCAAAGAAACGTTTGTATGATTTCGTTCCTCGAACTTGGTTCTTCTATGTCCTCTTCTAAGTTTGAATTGAAAATTGGAATTTGACATGGGGGTTTAATAAATATTTTTTAAATTAAAATAAGGATTTTTTTATGAAATTGATTGCAAATATTATGAATTTGATTGCAAAAAGTTATTAAATTGGTCGGGAAATTATGAATTTGATTGCAAAAATTATGGAATTGATTGCAAAAATATGAAATTGAACGAGAATTATGAAATTGGTCGTGAAACCCTATATTATCATTATTATTTATTATTATTATTAATCATTTTTATTAATTATCATTATTTATTATTATTATTTTTTATGTAATTAATTTTTTAATTTTAATTAATTTAAATAATCAATTATTATCAAAAAATAGTTTAAAAAATTGTGAATAATTATTTTCATAATTTAAATTTATTTTAACTATAGATTTTATGAGTAATATTAATTAATAAATTAAAATTAATTAACCATATATTCCATTCGAAATCAACAACAACATCAAACATATCCTCAATTTCACCCAAACTATTTAAAACACAACAGATTACACGTTCTCAATAATTTATTAAATTTTTAAATAAAATTTTAAATCAGACTAATATTATCACTATATTGGCCCTCTCTGTCGAATGACAGTGTTTCACAAGCTCGCTACAGAAGGGCGTGTCCAGTGCTCTAACAAGGAAAGAATGAAAATTTCATTTGAATAATATAATTCCTATTGTCTTAATTTGAGATAGTTCGAGAATAGTTTGGTAATGCATGGATTATTGGTAATATAGCTTTGCATCCATTCACGTAAAATCGATATTCAAATCATGATAATAATTCAGCAAAATTATAATTGTTTGTTTCAGCAAATTAAAATGGGGTAAGTATTAAAGTTTCTTCAGCTGATGGTTTTAGCAGACAGATTTACCTCCAATGACTGATTTACTGCAATATCCCAAGCAATTAACGAGGAACTTCGAAAACCAGATTATAGTAATTTGAAAATCATATAATCGTTTGAATATTATTAAAAGATTGTTTCCTAAATGCTTGAAGAAACAGGATATTTTAGGTAAACTATTAAAAGTTTAGTGTATATTTAAATATACAAAATAAATATCTTACTTCATTTTTCATTATTTTAACATAAAAACTTAAATTATATTAAAAACCAAAAAGCTCAATTGAAATTTCTTATTCATGTCTCATTAATGATTATCAATTGCGTTTGGTGTATAGTATTGATATAAAAAAATTATGGAAAATTGATCTGCCTACTGAATGTCATTAAAATATATTAATTCACAAAATATCACAAAAAACAGGTATTTAATTGTGATAAATATACAATAACATTTAAAAAGTGTTATTTTTCCGTATAAAATATTAAAACTTATTTTTAGGGATTTTCAGAAATATCATTTTGTTACATATTTTTCACAATGATTTCTATCTATTATATCATCTTTTGTTTCATATAGTTAATAAAAAGGTTTTTGATTATTTCATGTAATGTAACGATGTTTGGTTTGAACAGTGGGAGCTCATTAATTGAATGCCCAAACAAACAGTGTAAAATGTCCAGTTCATTATATTCGCATAACCCTATTAAAAACGACAGATTTCATTATACACAGGCTTATTTATTAAAGATCAAGTTTATTATTTTATGTAGGACTTTAAAGTCCATTCTTAAGCTATTTAAAAACTCTAGAATATAGTTAAAGTTCCAAAGAGAATAGGGTGGTCTCTGAAAAACTTTACGAATTGTATTTTATTTAAATAACACATATTTGCAGCTGTTACGTGGGGTGTTTAATAACTACCAAATCTATGTGACAAAGAAAACCAACAGGAACGGGATACTTTAACATAGGACAACAAGGCCATGTAAGCTTTATTATTTCAATATAGAACCATTATGGTTTATACACTTCCTCCAGCGATACAAGAGTTCCAAAAATGTATTTAGGAGAACATTGGGCTTTGATTTTTCAAGAAAAACCCCATATACAGTTGCAAATGTACTGCAATTTCATTGATTTTCTCTTCCAAATGTTCCTTTATATGCCTGAAAACGGTGGGCACAAGATCCGGACGGTATGGATGTTATCTAAGAGAACAAATCTATTTTTCTATATCCACCACTATTGTTCCTACACTTTTATGGATTGGCAAGCTATCTTGGAGGAACCATAAAGGAAAACCACATAACTTTTAGCGATTAAATGCGGAAGTATCGATTAGTTGATGTAGTAAGTGGAATTAATTTGCAAACCTATTTCCGCGAAACTCATACAGATTATGTGTTTTTGATCCCAAAAGATTGTCAACATTAATGCTTTTTAATGAGTGTTCCAGATTTCATCTTATTGGAACTTGTTTTCTACAAGGAATTTTCATTCGATGGACTCTTTGGTCTCAGAAACACACACGAATAACGGGTTTCATTCATAATAAATGTTATTTCTGAGGAATTAGTCATCATGTTTAATAATGATAATAAGGTTTGCCTCTTAGGACTTCTTTCGGTTTTCACACATTTCAAAGAAAAAAACTTGGACGAACTTGGTTGCCATTTCCTTGTGCCAGATTCATTCAGGACGACAAAACACTCCCGTTTTCACATTCAATTGCTGTGAGATATCTTTGATATCGGTGATCTTTCATTATTTGCAAACACTTCCCTCTTTGAATCAGAAATTTGAAAAACAACCAACATTCTTATCATCAAACACTGAGCGCACCATTAATAGCTGAAATAATTAAAAATGAAATAAAATATATTAAATTAAAATCTGTGACTGAATAGATATCAAGGAACAACATAACGCATCTGAATTTGAAGAAAATGTATGAGTATAAAAGACAATGAAAAAGATTAGTTAATATTCATTTTATATATAAAAATTTAAAAAATAAATTAAAAATGAAAATAGTTTAAAATGAGAATTAATATGCTGAAAAAAGTTTTGTTGAAAAGACGAAAAGCACAAAATACATGTTAAAAATAAGAAATTACTATCTAATTAAAAATATTTTTAATGAAGTCTAAATGAAATCGGAAGAAAATCTGAAGGGAAATAATAATAATTTTGTATAGCGCAGAATTACAGCATTTTTAGAACATTGTAAATTGTATCACTTATTTATTATGTAAAATTTGTAACAGCATCGTTACACCAAATTTATTTCAATTTTTTAACAGTTTTTGACATTTATTTCCACTTTTTTCTTAAAAATATGTTGATATGAAATTTAATTACCTTCGCAGAATCCCAAAAACGTCATGTTATTAATAAATAATGAATTAAAAAAATAAAAGTGATTACTTTTCCTTAAATTTCTAAATATAAATTATTATTTATTTTTAATTAAAAATTTAATTTATTAATAAATCTTTTAGTTACAAAGCTTTTTGTATTAATAAGATCCATCATTAAAATTTATATTATAATATTTATTCTATTATTGTGTCATTTGAATATTATTAAAACCAATTTACACGATAAATTCTTTAACATCAAGTATGGCATAAATAAGAAATTCAACAAACATTCTTTATATTGACCATTTCCAAATTTAATATGATATAAGCAGAAGAATATGTTCACTACCTGCACATGTAAAATACTTACACCAGTTTGCTGTGAACAAACGCATCTATAATGTAAAAATAAAATCAATACGTGTATATTATATAAACATACAAACTTATCTGTATGTTGATTTTTAGCGTTGCAATGAACAAACGCATTTAATGTGGAAAGTGGTAGAAATAATAAACTGACACACAAAAACACAACACATAGTAAAAAATACATGCAAATTTTCGATATGTGGAATCGCTGTAATAAATAAACACACTATAATAAATCATTTTTAGAAAAAAATGACCGAAAAAATTTGACGAAAATTCCGAAAACTCAACTCTGAGTTGTATAGATAAAGACATTATTTTGTAAGATTTATCTTCAATTTTTAATAAATTTAATTAGTTTTTTTAATAAAACAAAACAAAATTCGACTAATTACTCTATTTATTTATAGTTAAAAATATATCTGACTTACATTATATCGAAATAATTTTAAATAACTTCATAAATTTCATAAAAATCTAAAAAAACCTTAAATTTAATTATAATTTATAATAAAAATGTTGATAAAAAGTAATAGTTAAGAGCTTGAATAATGATCTCATATCTGTATGAGATCATTATTCAAGTCCTAAAAATTTACTTTAAATAAAAAAAATTACTTGAGAGCCATTTCTAAAATGGCTAAAATAGTTAAATATAAATTACATTATTTCATTAAATTAACGCATCAATAATTGATTGTACCCATCAACCTGTATTACACCTAACCGCGAAAGTTAACATTGTCTATAATATACGTTGGTGTGCACACCACCTGAGGTGAGTCACCAATTATATGACAATGTTAACTTAATTTCATTTTTTCAATTTTTCAAAAATCGTTTTAAGGTAAGTTTTTGAATTGAAGTAATTTTAAGGACTTGAATTTTGATTTTATATAATTATGAGATCATTATTCAAGTTCTTAAATATTACTGTTAGTCAGCATTTATAATATTGATAATATATAACATTGATAATTAAATTTCAGGTGTTTTTTTAGGAATTTTATGGTATTTTATTTGGATTTATTTGGATTTATTTCGTAAAAATGTAAGTTAGATATTTTTATAATTATAAATAAGTAAAGTAATCACCAAA
>CAUHTR010008061.1:0-10212 GCA_959609185.1 Schmidtea polychroa
AACACATAAAAATATCAGCGACGGACCAATCAGATCCATTCAAACGAAAAATATGGAAACTCAGTGACGACCATCTCGATGCGAATACGTAAGTATCTGCATGCCGCGGGAGTATGCAAGTCTCATGCTACTAAATACCATAAAAATTGGAATTAAATACTCAAATGAATCAATGTACAAACTCAAAATATTTATCATCTCCTATTATGAGGAAAAGGAGAACGAACTGTAAATTAATTATGTAATTTTAAATAATACAATTACACTTGACACATTCTTACATTAATATGACATAAATTATAAATAAAATTACTAATGATTCGAATAGTACTACAAAGGTTAAATGATATCTTGAAGCGGTAGTAATTAGATTCCCTTTGCGATCTGTGAAATAGACTTGGAAATTTGTTCGCTAGAAAGACCTAATATAGAGTAAAAAATAGCATTGATAGACCTAACTAAAAGAGACCTATATACTGTTCTGGCTGGTGTCTTATCCAATCAGGATTGAGTAAGGGTGCAAATTTAATAATTTTTATTTTTGCTTTTAAATTCTTATTCCAATCTTTCTGATTGGTTCTTTTTATATTTTTCTTTCAATTATTTTATTTTAATTTAATTTATTTTCTCAATCCTGGTTATATGTCTTATTCTTTTATATTCATTTTGTTATTTTTCTGTGTAACTTGTGCACTTCTTGCGTTTCTTAGATTTTATTTATTTTTTGTTCTGAATATATCTATTTTGTTTTCTTCGATGTTATTTTCATTTTAACTAAACTTATTGCTTTTTATTTGTTGTTTAGGTGTTTTAGTTGGTCCTTCAAGGCTGAAAACCTTATCTAAGAAGAAATAAGATACTAACCCTGGATAAAATATAAAAGAAAATTGTGACTTGAAGATAAAAGAAATATTTCTTTATTCCTGGCCCAACAATATTTAAAATCCCTGATCGAGAATAAAAGTTGGAATTTTGGTTCGAAATAATATCAAGTATTTCAATTCATTTCGGTAAGTTAGCGGACACTCATGAGTTAAGGTACGATACCTTCTATGGCAAGGAATTACAGATGGCGGCCCTCACTCGATTTTTTAGTGGCCCTCTGTTTTTTCCGAAAACTGTATGTGGCTCTTATTTCCCACAAGTCTGTGCATCTCTGTTCTATGGTAATCACATGTACACACAGGACTAACGTCACTTGTGGTGGGTGACTAGTGGTAACAAAAACATTATGTGTAGTGAAAGTTTTGCCTTTACCGTATACCAGCAAAATTTATTTTTGCATGTGGCTTCTTTAATTTTATCTTTTAGTTTACATGCTTTTACAGCTTTCTTTTTTCGACCTTTATGATACTTCGGTCATGTTTTCGGGTGATGAGTACTAAAAATTAAACTCTATCTCCATGCTTCTCTCAGAAAAGGTTAACGTTTCAACTTCCCCATCGCTGGTATTTGACAGAATAATAACATTTTAAGAAATATAGACAAAATTGTGATGTATTTGTTTACTCAATAAGTTTTTAATTGATATTTATTGTTTTCATTATTTATGTGGACTACAGATGAGAAAAAACAAACTTCACAAGTCAAAACAAACCAAACAAAATAAATAAAATCCAACGTATGTATCAGTTACAAATCAAGGTGTTAACTTATTGTAATATATACAAGCCAGTTACATTACAAGCCAGTTATGTACAGTATCGCTGACATTATAACACACATACACATGCACACATACTTCAAATGACATTTGTTGTAAATTTTGTACCGTATTTACTGTTTGTCTGTAAATCGAGTATAAAACAAATATATCTCCATGCCAACGTAATTGATTTTAAATAAAAAATGACTAGTTACTTGGGACCTGACAACCCACCACCATTGTCATTGATTTCCGAAAATTATCAAAGATTTTTACAAGTATCCAAAGTAGCAAATAACGAAGACAATTTATTCTATCTTGGTGATGAATATTATTCAAAATTAGTGAAATTATTACAACTTCAAGCGGCGATTAATATTGACGATACAATTTGCATTATAGCTTCACAAAAATCTCAACTACCGAAAGAACTGGAGAAAAGATTGTGTTTGATTAACCCAATTTTACATTTGACGACTGGAATATTTATCTACGAGAATTCTCCAGATGCCGAACGGGAAATAAATGTAGGAGTCATACCTGTAAATGCTGAAAATTATTTCAACAGTGAAAAAGTGAAAAATTCTTTCGATAAAATTATCATTGCTGATGGTTTAGAAATTGTCGAATACAGACATAAATTTCTAGAAAATTGTAAAGGTGCTTTGAAAAATAACTCAGAGAGTGGATTAATTATATTTCATCGAACAATAGATATGTTGACTTTACCTGTTTTTCTAGAAGTTATTCACAACTTTGAAAAACAACAAATTGAAATTCCTGTTTTAGTTGAGCAATTATTGGAACTCAATTTTCTTGTCGGGTGGAATGTAAGTGAAATTTATTAAATATTTTATAACTAATTGTTAAATTATAAAGTGAAGATTTCTTAGTAGCAGCATTTATTATTTAAAACAATAAAGTGATAATTTAAGCCTTTTGCTGCGAATAATGTATTTAATGAAAAAAATTCGACTATAAGATAGTCCTTGTCAATCTTATCTTATAGTCGAAAATTTTTTCACTAAATACATTATTCGCTCAAGAGGCCTAAATTATCACTTTATTATTTTAATTGTTAAATTAATACGAGATAAAATTCTTTGTGTTTTTAAAGTTGCTTTAATGTGCTTGTTTCGGTCGTTTGACATTGTACGTTCTTCATAAATCTGAATTAATACTCCCGGCTCGTTGTTAGAATCTTTTGAAAATACTTGCGTTTGTTTTGTTGTAATAATTGTATTTCGTTTCATCAAACCCGTTATGACTCCACCGGCAGTTTCTATGCTCAAGCTTAATGGTGTCATGCCAATGAATCAATTTCAAAATTTCCTTGTGCACTAAAACTAAAAGTTCTCTATATCAATACCGATAACGTTACCAGACATTTGGAATTTCTTTATTTTATTTTCAAATCTTAAAACATAAGCTATCAAAACTCTTTATTTAAATTACTAAACTAGAGTTATTCGAATATTTTAAAAAACCCACACAAATTTCCACACTTCACAAAAGCTGAATATTTAAACCACTCTTTATGGACAAATATTCACCAAAACATGAATATTTCTTTTAATTTCTTTTTAAAAATTTATTTAATTAAAAAAGCGATCATAGAAAGCAGCAAACTCTTCATTTGTTTCATATAAGTACCATTAAATTTCAATTCTTTTATTTGGCTTCAATTTCTTCTTTACTGATTTGATCAACATCATTAGCTTCAATAACAGCTTTTATGTCAACTAATTGTTTCCTTAAAATTTCTTACGTGCCAGTGTATAACATTTTAGCACTAACTGGAATAACATCTGGAATCCAGACAACAAAAATCAGCTGGCTATTCCTTTCGGATAACTCAAATTCATAAATGACATATAAAATTTTTTTCGGTGAACAAACCTTATTGTCCTAGAAACAGGTAAAAAGGTAAGTAGAAAATGGATCCAAATTAGGATCCAAAAAAGTTCTGAATTAGCCGGGAGAAAAAGTCGATATAAGTAGTAGGATATGTCACCACTGGCACACCCCCCCCCCCGGGGGGGGGGGGGCAAAAAATTTTTTTTCAAGGTCAAATTTTAAACAAAGACATATGACTCATCAAGGTCATTGAAACAAAGACCATGACTCATCATATGACTCATCAAGGTCACTGAAACAAAGACCATGACTCATCAAGGCCATTGAAACAAAGACCATGACTCATCAAGGGCATATGACTCATACTATGACTCATCAATGTCATTTTCAAGGTCATATGAGTCACCGCGATGAGTCATCAAGGTCATATTATTATTTTTAAAAATATTATTATTTTTATTATTATTTTTAAAAAATATTATTATTTTATTTTTAATTTTTTCAAAGTTCCCGTCAACGAAAATTAATAATCGATAGCTCATTTTAAAGCTCAATCCAAGACCTTTCGAATGAGCTATATTTTATTATTATTATTATTATTATTATTATTATTATTATTATTATTATTATTATTATTATTATTATTATTATTATTTTTAAAAAATATTATTATTTTATTTTTAATTTTTTCAAAGTTCCCGTCAACGAAAATTAATAATCGATAGCTCATTTTATAGCTCAATCCGAGACCTTTCGAATGAGCTATATATTATTATTATTATTATTATTATTATTATTATTATTATTATTATTATTATTATTATTATTAATCTATATACACCGAGTCTATATACCCTGAGTCTATCCGACAAAATATTTTGTCCCCCTATGGGTAATGCTCACAAGGGTACTGGTCACGTTCAACAACTCACAAGGGTATTATTATTATTATTATTATTATTATTATTATTTAAAACAATAAAATGATAATTTAAGCCTTTTGCTGCAAATAATGTATTTAATGAAAGAATTTTCGACTATTGACAAGGACTATCGTATAGTCGAAAATTCTTTCATTAAATACATTATTTGCAGCAAAAGGCTTAAATTATCATTTTATTGTTTTAAATAATAAATGCTGCTACCAAGCAATCATCATTTTATATTATTATTATTATTATTATTATTATTATTATTTTTATTATTATTATTATTATTATTATTATTATTATTATTATTATTAGTGTTTTAATAAAGTAAAAATATCATTATTATTATTATTTTTATTATTATGAAACATATATATAAATAGGTTTAATAACTTCATTTACAACATTCACAAATATTCATCGATGTCTTCAAACGATCCACAGGTTTGATGTTATAATTATTTAGTAATTTAATTATTTTAAATAAGGTACAAGAATTGTCTATTGATTGGGATCATTCCTTTTTAATAATAGATAAACTTCTAACAATAAATGATGAAGATTATATATTCCTGGCCAAAATAAATAAATCTTTCAAACATCAAGTAATTCAAAATTTATTTGATAAGTTCGGCTTCAATATATCGATGTTGAAATTAACCAGCTGTATAATATCTATAAATAATATTAACCATACAGAAATTAACATGCTTAAGGTTTTCTGGATATGTATGGATTTGAGGTTCGGAAAAAATCGCGAGCTTATTGAAATCTTCCTTCTTAATGCATATAAACTTGGTATTACAATACATAATTTACTGAATGAAGTCAGAAAACAGTTTATTACATGTTGTATATGTCGAATTCGAGAAGTTTCTATTCTATATCTGCCTTGTGGTCATATCATTATTTGTTCCTTATGTTTGAAAAACTGTAGTAGATGTCAGAGTTGTGGTGTCATAATCGATGAATCTCATCCAGTGTATTTTTGAAATAAATGTTGTAAAACTCCTTTTTATTATTATTATTATTACTATTATTATTATTATTATTATTATTATTATTATTATTATTATTATTATTATTATATAATTTCAACTTCTATCACAAATAACTAAAAACATAGTTGATTATTATAAAATTTATAACACAAAAATTATACCATAAAAAGTTGACAAACAAAATAACTAAATATTTACAAATTTTTTATTCGACATCATAATTACAAATTTTTATTCAACATCGTATTTACACAAATATAATCACAATGTTAAATAATTGACCCAAAAAATAGCTTTAAATTATTGAATTGAATATTTCATTGAATTGTTGATCTCGAATGACAGGATCCGTTTCAGGCATGACGATATTACCACTACCATCTAAGACATCGACCCCTCTATAATGTCCATATGCAAAACTTGAGTTTTTCCCTACCCAAGCTCTCTTATCGTCGTGATTATTTAAAGCTATTTTTGAGTTTTTAAAAGTAAACAGCTGATGATTCCGGGTTCCTATTCTAGTTTGAGGAACCGACATGACTGTGTTGTTGTTATAGCAGTCTAAATAAGATTGATGTTTGATGTCGGTCCCCGGTAATTTTACGCCCTTAGCCCTCATTGTTGACTTATTTCCTAATACGCTGTAACATTTAGGACGTAAGAAAACCCATTCACTATATCCTAACCCTTTACTCTCATCCTTAAACTTGCCTATAACTGAGTCAAGTCGCCTGGAATATAAAGGATGAGAGGGATCGTAATTTGAAGTATCTAAAAGGTCATCCGAAATCATCGCTTGTAATAAGATATCTAATTTTAAATTTTTAACCTCTAAAAAGAAAGAGTCGGTATCACCCGCTACTAAATTAATTTCACAATTATAAATATCCCGATATCGTTGTAGCTCTATATACTGTAACTGATACATCCGTAGTTTGGATAGATCCAGTACTGATTGTCCGATGTAGCTGGGTCTATCCAAACATATAGAGTCCTTATTGAGATGCGCGGCAAACAGATCATCAGCTATTTCAATTGTTTTTCTGAATGCCGGTTTTGACGAATATGTAATTAATTTTTCAGATGAATTACATAGTCGCAAATTCATCCTCTTTTTAAGGTTAGTGAAATATATAGAGATTTATTTAAATTATATAATAATAGTCTGTACGGTAAATCCGTAGAGAACCTTAAAAAGAGGATGAATTTGCGACTATGTAATTCATCTGAAAAATTAATTACATATTCGTCAAAACCGGCATTCAGAAAAACAATTGAAATAGCTGATGATCTGTTTGCCGCGCATCTCAATAAGGACTCTATAAGTTTGGATAGACCCAGCTACATCGGACAATCAGTACTGGATCTATCCAAACTACGGATGTATCAGTTACAGTATATAGAGCTACAACGATATCGGGATATTTATAATTGTGAAATTAATTTAGTAGCGGGTGATACCGACTCTTTCTTTTTAGAGGTTAAAAATATAAAATTAGATATCTTATTACAAGCGATGATTTCGGATGACTTTTTAGATACTTCAAATTACGATCCCTCTCATCCTTTATATTCCAGGCGACTTGACTCAGTTATAGGCAAGTTTAAGGATGAGAGTAATGGGTTAGGATATAGTGAATGGGTTTTCTTACGTCCTAAATGTTACAGCGTATTAGGAAATAAGTCAACAATGAGGGCTAAGGGCGTAAAATTACCGGGGACCGACATCAAACATCAATCTTATTTAGACTGCTATAACAACAACACAGTCATGTCGGTTCC
The DNA here is from genome assembly GCA_959609185.1 of Schmidtea polychroa. Taxonomy (NCBI): domain Eukaryota; kingdom Metazoa; phylum Platyhelminthes; order Tricladida; family Dugesiidae; genus Schmidtea; species Schmidtea polychroa. The sequence continues at coordinate 7,215 of CAUHTR010008061.1, forward strand.
TCAAACTAGAATAGGAACCCGGAATCATCAGCTGTTTACTTTTAAAAACTCAAAAATAGCTTTAAATAATCACGACGATAAGAGAGCTTGGGTAGGGAAAAACTCAAGTTTTGCATATGGACATTATAGAGGGGTCGATGTCTTAGATGGTAGTGGTAATATCGTCATGCCTGAAACGGATCCTGTCATTCGAGATCAACAATTCAATGAAATATTCAATTCAATAATTTAAAGCTATTTTTTGGGTCAATTATTTAACATTGTGATTATATTTGTGTAAATACGATGTTGAATAAAAATTTGTAATTATGATGTCGAATAAAAAATTTGTAAATATTTAGTTATTTTGTTTGTCAACTTTTATGGTATAATTTTTGTGTTATAAATTTTATAATAATCAACTATGTTTTTAGTTATTTGTGATAGAAAGTTGAAATTATATAATAATAATAATAATAATAATAATAATAATAATAATAATAATAATAATAATAATAATAATAATAGTAATAATAATAATAATAAATAGGAGTTTTACAACATTTATTTCAAAAATACACTGGATGAGATTCATCGATTATGACACCACAACTCTGACATCTACTACAGTTTTTCAAACATAAGGAACAAATAATGATATGACCACAAGGCAGATATAGAATAGAAACTTCTCGAATTCGACATATACAACATGTAATAAACTGTTTTCTGACTTCATTCAGTAAATTATGTATTGTAATACCAAGTTTATATGCATTAAGAAGGAAGATTTCAATAAGCTCGCGATTTTTTCCGAACCTCAAATCCATACATATCCAGAAAACCTTAAGCATGTTAATTTCTGTATGGTTAATATTATTTATAGATATTATACAGCTGGTTAATTTCAACATCGATATATTGAAGCCGAACTTATCAAATAAATTTTGAATTACTTGATGTTTGAAAGATTTATTTATTTTGGCCAGGAATATATAATCTTCATCATTTATTGTTAGAAGTTTATCTATTATTAAAAAGGAATGATCCCAATCAATAGACAATTCTTGTACCTTATTTAAAATAATTAAATTACTAAATAATTATAACATCAAACCTGTGGATCGTTTGAAGACATCGATGAATATTTGTGAATGTTGTAAATGAAGTTATTAAACCTATTTATATATATGTTTCATAATAATAAAAATAATAATAATAATGATATTTTTACTTTATTAAAACACTAATAATAATAATAATAATAATAATAATAATAATAATAATAATAATAATAATAATAATAATAATAATAATACCCTTGTGAGTTGTTGAGCGTGACCAGTACCCTTGTGAGCATTACCCATAGGAGGACAAAATATTTTGTCGGATAGACTCAGGGTATATAGACTCGGTGTATATAGATTAATAATAATAATAATAATAATAATAATAATAATAATAATAATAATAATAATAATAATAATAATAATAATAATAATAATATATAGCTCATTCGAAAGGTCTTGGATTGAGCTTTAAAATGAGCTATCGATTATTAATTTTCGTTGACGGGAACTTTGAAAAAATTAAAAATAAAATAATAATATTTTTTAAAAATAATAATAAAAATAATAATATTTTTAAAAATAATAATATGACCTTGATGACTCATCGCGGTGACTCATATGACCTTGGTATTGACCTTGGATGAGTCATACGACCTTGAAAATGACCTTGGATGAGTCATACGACCTTGAAAATGACCTTGAATGAGTCATACGACCTTGGAAATGACCTTGAATGAGTCATGGTCTTTGTTTAAAAAAATTTTATGCCTCATCGTATGAGTCATGTGACCTTGAAAATGACCTTGATGAGTCATAGTATGAGTCATATGCCCTTGAAAATGACCTTGATGAGTCATGGTCTTTGTTTCAATGACCTTGATGAGTCATGGTCTTTGTTTCAATGACCTTGCTGAGTCATATGTCTTTGTTTAAAATTTGACCTTGAAAAAAAAATTTTTTTACCCCCCCCCGGGGGGGGTGTGCCAGAGGTGACATGTGCCAGTGGTGACATATCCTACTACTATTATTATTATTATTATTATTATTATTATTATTATTATTAGTATTATTATTATTATTATTATTATTATTATTATTATTATTATTATTATTATTATTATTATTATTATTATTATTATTATTATTATTATTATTATTATTATTATTATTATTAGGTTATTCATCAAAATAGTAGTTTAATTTCTGATTTCTCGTGTTCCTTTTATAAATCAAATAACTAAGACCCAACACAAACAAATTTATTGATTCTCAATACAATTTACAACTCGTCACAATATTTGCACTTTTCTTTCAGAATTTATTTAATTAATATGAAAGCAGATGGCCCAATGGGTTATAGCCTTTTCTGGTACTTTAAGGTGATTTAAGGTTTACACTCAAAGTTTGTTTCTTTCGTTTCGTTCTGAACCGGATTAAGTTTTTGTAGGCCCTTTTCACAAATAAATTGCTGCCTTACACAAAAGATATCATATCTTAAAAATATGAAATAATATGAATGTATTTTTAATCATAACTGTAACATACCGATACGCGCTGTATAATGCCAAAAATCTCTCCTGCGCGACTTAACTCTTTAACCACTGAAATTGAAATACGAGGAACCGAAGTTCTCAACGAAACTGACCGTTACAAGCAAACTATGTGTTTGATCGTGTTGAAACCTACAAGTTATGGTCGGGAGTTTTACAGACGAAAAACGGTCTTAGTTGTTAGAGCGCAAATATTTTTCAATTTAAACTGAATGATGATTTTATGATGACCGTCTGTAGATGGTTTTAGTGGTTAAAGGGTTAATAGTTGAAAAAGAGTCGATAATATCATGAAAGTCAAAGCTTTGAACGATTTCAGATTCAATGTCCGCCAGTGTTAGACTGCTTAGTCTTTCCTGGTCCATAGTTGATCTAACAGCATTTATAATACGTTTGAGA
>CAUHTR010008061.1:10312-43922 GCA_959609185.1 Schmidtea polychroa
CACTGGTTTTGTTGACCTCCGCTTGATTTGTTTTTAATTCGCTTCAAACAATTCTTTTTCTCTTCGAGCAAGTGACGATAGGCTCCTCTGCCGTTTTCTATTTATACTAACTTTCCCCAAACATTAAACTTTCTTTTTAATTTTAATTATTTTTCAGCAATTATTCCCGCAATTCATTTTTAACTGCTATTAAACAAGCCAATTGTTTGGCCTCGCCTTTGATACATTATCTAGGCTTCCTATACGTCTCGGGTTTTTGGATTTAGCGTTCAACCATACCAGTTTACCCTCGATCAATATTAATTTTCAAATTTTATAAATTCTTTGTCTATTTAAAGAACACATTTCATATTTAGATAAAACTTCGGTTATTTATTTTTTTCCGAATCTGGAAGGCTCAGATTTCTTAACATTTATAAAATTAAAGATAATAGAGAAACAAGAATAATTAACTTTGCTTTACTCAGAAAATTAATATTAATATTCAGAAAATTAATATAATAAATTGGAGTTTCAATAACTAAAAATTTGCTATTATCGATTATTATGAGTATAACGATTTTACGTTAATAATGGCGATCATCAAAACCGCGATCACAAAATAGCGACAATAAATACTAGTGAGCAGATATTTAAGCAATAATTAAAAGGTGTATATATAGGCGTTAATTACTAAGTACAAATCAAATTAATTTGAGCAGCAATAAGAAAATTCTATTTAGAAGTAATCTATCACTCATATCAATACGTGGCGTGTTCAGTGCCTTTGATGATCAATTACAAGTTAATTACTGAGTCAAAATCAAAATGTAGTTAAAACCAGGTAATCACCAAAAATAATTTCTTTTTTATTTGAGCAGTAATCAAAGAAAATTTAAACTATACTATATAAAATAATAAAAATCAATTTCAAAAAACTGTAACATTAGATGTCGAGAATGAATTCGTTAAAAGTAATAAAGGTTATTATTTGTTATTGGTAGACGGCTATACATTTCGTTACGAAATAAACAATAAAGAAGAAAGTCATAATTTTATTCCAAATACACCTAAACCTCAATTTGCGTCGTTGATTGGTACCGTAGAAAGACGACGCAAATCGAAATCATTTATCGTATGTGTTTATACCAGTATTTCATTAATTGGTATCTTGTAGTAAATTCCATGAAAAAAACCAAATTTTATTAATAAAAACATGTTTTTGTATCATAAGTGTATGAATATCAACAAAAACTTTAATTCATAATAAATTAAAACAGTACATTAAATAAAAAAACTTAAAAAATTATTAAATTCAAACAAAAATTCGTTAAATTCATAAAAATTATAATTTTTACATTTGATAATTTTTTAAATCCTTTAATTCATTTTAAACTATAAAATTTATTTCAAAGCGGTCCCTAAAAATTTTACATTTTAAAATATTATTAAAATTTAACATTGCAAATTGAAATTTTAACGACGCAACTTCGAAAACGACGCAAATCGGAACGACACAAATTGAGGTTAAGGTGTATATATATATTTTCAATTTATATAATAAATAGCTGTTTTGATGGTCTCTATTTTCAACCACTCGCTATTTTGTGATCACGGTTTTGATGATTCCTGTTGTGTGACGTACACCGCAATTAACTCATAACCAGTGATTTGGAAATCTGTAATTTTACGCGTGTAAACAGAAATAGCATACTTGTCCATACATAAATTTAAAAAAATTAAATTTTTCGGGTATATTTAAAACGACTTATCGTTGCATTAGCTTCACAAGAACCAGTTGACCCGTTATTTGTCGATCCTTGGTTTAAAACGAAGTGGATTAAAATAAATAATTAATTGAGTTCATAAATATTAGACAGTTATGAACTTTGTCTCATATCGCATGATCGGAAATTCATATTTACTCTCCTTCCATTTATTGTTTACTTGCCATTATTGAGCAAATGCCAATTGATAATCATTTTAATTTATTAAAATAACCATTTATTGTATATAAATTTTGAAATGATTATAACTTGTCTTACCTAACATAACTATTATGGTTGTTATTATACTAGTTATTATATTATAGTTGTAGGTTTCGGTGTATCGTATTATATGTGTGTTATTTCAGTGATATTGTATCCTATACGTGTAATAAATGGCCTATATTATATTAGTGTTAGTGAGTGTGTATGTATGAGGAAATCAGTAGAGCCCGATAGAGTCACCGTTAAAAATGTGGCGGGACAACCGGGGTACGTGTTGTGTAGGGACTTTATGGCTATGAATAGACAAAATAAAATTTAGACAATAATACAACCAAATCACTAAAGTATTATTAAAATAAATTAGTTTTATGAACAAAAAGGAATGAATGTTATACTTCGTTAGTTTCATCGAATTTATTTTCTTAGATTAATTCGCCAATCTTCTTTTGACGTTTGAAAGAGATAACGGATGGCTGGATAAATATTATGGAATGAATTTCTTTTTGATTGAAAGTTGGAATTAGAATAACGGATGGCAGGATAAATGTTATCGAATGAATTTCTTTATATTATAGTTGGAATTCCTTTTTGATTGAAAGTTGGAATAAGAATTTGTAATTCAGTTTTCTTTTTTTTATTGAATTTTTTTATTTGTCAATATTAGTATAACGATAATTTACTATGGTAAATTATCGCTATATAGTAATTTTTATTCTTATTCCATTTCGACCTATACCCAATAAAATAACAAGGCGTCACAAAACCTTGTTTAAAAATAAATAAAATATATAACTGTACATTACAATAACCAACAAAATAAAAGCGTTGATTTAGTTAGAAAATTTGAATCGTATTCAATGTAAACTTTTTTATTTTTTGCTTAAACTTTCAAAATAGTAAATAAATGGAAGAGGTTATTAAAATCTGTGTTGACAAATCAAGATTTCATAGTGTATTAAAAAAATGTTAATACATAATCAATATTTTTTTTCTTTTCAGATTGTTTCTGTTCCTATTCAAATACCTAAGCTAAAATGGTTAAATCAACTTTATAATTATTTCCCGCCTATCATGGAATCGGTTACAATGACAAATATCTATGGTGGACTCAGAGAATTAGTTGAAACTTCATTCAAGTATTCCGAGTTCTTAGTCTCACTTAAGGACCAATTCCTTTTACTTGTAGCAACAGTATCTGATACTCACATTGGACAGTTTTATAAAATGCATTTACCAGATGAAGATTTTAAAATTAATGTAAATCGCTCGTCAGAGGCTATGGGTGATAACTTATTGCGGTTGAGAATAACTGATGATATTATTGACAAGATGCCGAAAATTTTAAAAACAGTTGATAAATTTCTAAGTGAAGATAAGCTTCCAGAAGAATGGTGGGGAACTATCCCTTCAGCCACAATGGGACAGTTAGATAAAAGCAGAATCAACCGCTCATTGAAATAAAAACCTAATCTTATATTTTTTATAAGAAATATTTAAAAACTCCATAATACATTATAGTAATACATTATTTATAACAGAGTAAAGAGGATTTTTTTTATTTAAAGATTTTTATAATATTATAAAAAATCTATAGTAATTTTAACACTTTATTTATTGTAATTAGATCTATAGATCAATTTGTTTTGTCCATATAGAGTCCATATAGTTTCGACCTTTTCACAGCGGTTTAGGTGCACCAGTTAATATTATTTTTTGCTTAAAATATACATTTATTTGTGTGCAAATAATATCCATAATTAGGAGATTTTTAATAATAATACTATATAAAATTAAATAATTCTTCTAATAAAAAAATGTATTTGAGTTTGGAGTCCGCATCATAATACCCTAATTTCGTGTCGAAATGCTCCATGGAAACGCAAATCCAGTGTTGGAATTCGGACGGTTTTAGTGAAGCGGTTGCTAAAATCTTTGAATCCTACTACTGTCCTTATGTAACAAAATTTTGGAACTGATTTTATTCAAGGATTAATTAGCATGTTTCTGTTAAGCTTGTACAATGAATAAAAATTTAGTTTTTATAAGTTAATCGTTCGTCCCGTAATTTGGAAAATTGTCCAACAATTCATTTTTAAAATATCTTTGATTTAATAATGCGACACTAAGCTTGTGTTTTTTTTTCAAAGTTTGTATACCACTATTATCATACGATGAGTTTTCATATATTTTTAACGAAAATTGCAATAAAAGAATACAGTTTTTAAAAAATGTCACCTTCCGAACTAATTCTATAAAATTGTTATTACGCAATAACCAAAAGAAAATTTGTAATTCTAATGTCATCTTACTGTCTAAAATTTAGACTCTAAATCATTACTGTATCTTAAATTTTATTATTTTTTATTTAAGAAGTCTAAAATTTAATTTTTTAATAATAATTTATAAATTTAGTAATTACTTTTTGTTGAAATATTCGATCAATAATCACTAAATTTAAGATTATTTTATCATTTAATATAAATAAAGGTAAAGGGATATTATTTATAATTATAAAGAAATATTTTATTTTTATGTTAGAGATGAATTTTAATTCTATCCTAAGTGAAGGTAATAAAAAGATATGGACGGAAAATTTAGAGTGCTTTAGTCACAGCTTCGAAAATCGGAAATACCACTTTCAGGAAACAATGGTTATCCTCAACAAAATGCCTACTGAAGAAATTGTTTTAAGAAGATTCAGATGTTTGAATCAGCAAATAAAAGATTAGAAAAAAAGCATAAGCGTCTTAGCCGTTGAGCTTGTGGAATTATGGAAACGGTTTAGCTTTGCAACATTAGTACGATACACAATAGTAAAGAAGCTTTAAGCATTAGTTGATAAAAAAGTGACAAAAATCTGAAACGTCCGTTGAAGAATTGTGATTTCTCCGTTATTTTTAACATAACGTCAGCTAAATGTAATTTGTTTATTGTTCGATAGGAACATATTTGTTCTGAATACTTAATCTGGAATTTTGCATCATATTCTTTTGAAGCATCAACTAAAAGTTTTCGACTTGATTCCTCAACTGCTAATAACTCATCTTCGGGAATAACGGCAAGCATAATGTCCAATTTATAGAGATTCGTGTCCAAATTTCCATGCGTCTGTTCCAGTTTTATTGTTCGAACATATAGAAATTCATCTTTGAATAATGGATCAACTATCCATTTTAAGTCAATAATTTCTGAAACTTCAACTGGTTTGATCAAGATTTAATTTCCATACGATTACATAACCACATAAATCAACACTTACAAGGAGTGAGTTAATTTCGTTGATGCTTAATTTCGTTAGTGATTCTGAATGTCCATATAATATATCCATTTGTTTGCCATCTTCTAAACTCCATCCAATCCACCAGTGAATGAAACTCTTAGAAAAAAGCATAAGCGTCTTAGCCGTTGAGCTTGTGGAATTATGGAAACGGTTCAGCTTTGCAACATTAGTACGATACACAATAGTAAAGAAGCTTTAAGCATTAGTTGATAAAAAAGTGACAAAAATCTGAAACGTCCGTTGAAGAATTGTGATTTCTCCGTTATTTTTAACATAACGTCAGCTAAATGTAATTTGTTTATTGTTCGATAGGAACATATTTGTTCTGAATACTTAATCTGGAATTTTGCATCATATTCTTTTGAAGCATCAACTAAAAGTTTTCGACTTGATTCCTCAACTGCTAATAACTCATCTTCGGGAATAACGGCAAGCATAATGTCCAATTTATAGAGATTCGTGTCCAAATTTCCATGCGTCTGTTCCAGTTTTATTGTTCGAACATATAGAAATTCATCTTTGAATAATGGATCAACTATCCATTTTAAGTCAATAATTTCTGAAACTTCAACTGGTTTGATCAAGATTTAATTTCCATACGATTACATAACCACATAAATCAACACTTACAAGGAGTGAGTTAATTTCGTTGATGCTTAATTTCGTTATTGATACTGAATGTCCATATAATATATCCATTTGTCTGCCATCTTCTAAACTCCATCCAATCCACCAGTGAATGAAACTCTTAGAAAAAAGCATAAGCGTCTTAGCCGTTGAGCTTGTGGAATTATGGAAACGGTTCAGCTTTGCAACATTAGTACGATACACAATAGTAAAGAAGCTTTAAGCATTAGTTGATAAAAAAGTGACAAAAAAAAAATTTTTGTATCATCTTTTAATGGAATAATTTCTTCAAATTCGTCCTCATCAAGATCTGTTTCACATTCATTTACCATTTCGAAATGATCACGCAAAGCCAATTTAAAACTTTTATTTTTCATAATACAATTACAAATTCAATAAATTTTAAAACAAAATCAATTTGACAATTAACAACTCGAATAACCAATTGTCCGCGTCTGTGTGCGCACACAAAATAATCCAATTTAAGGGAACCAAACGCACACAGACGCGACAATCCAACTCATGATTGAACACAATTGGTTATGCAAAGAAGATAAAGACTTTATGACTTACAATAAAAATCAAAGGGCAAAATAGGATTTTGTATCAACCACATTGACAATTCGAAAATACATCCCTCCAAGAGGAAAATAGTTCATACTTCAGATAATCAGATTGCTGCAACATCTGCAATGATTGCATTTTCTGTGTCCGAATACTCTAGTTCTAATAAAGATGAGGCCGCTGACAAACTAAAAAACAATATCAACAGGAATTACAAAAAGAAGAGTGGAGCCTCCATTTTGATGGCAAGCACATCACGGATAAGGTTGATGGAAAGAGTTGAGTATCAGGTGATATTGATAAAAAATAAAGACCGAAAAGTTCGTATAAGTGTCTTTATTTTATTTTTTCTCCTAGGACAATTTTTGACGGAATTATGAATGTTATTAATGAGTTTAATCTATTGCATTGAATTAAAATGATTGTAGCAGACACAACTGCTGTCAACACCGGTAATAAAGCAGGTGTCGCTATCAGACTTCAAAGAGCTGCAACTTCTGCAGGGTTAGAAGAACCCGTTTTTATTGGATGCCAACAACACATACCGTCTTGAAACATGCGCTCAATGATATATTTGATGAATAAGCTCAATCTCCAGACATTAATTATTTATAAAAAAATATTCAAACTTCTTACAATAAAAGCTACATTTGTAAGCGACGGTGTTTTACTGTGTATTCAAAGTAAAGGATGGAGAGATGACATGAAATTACTTCACCACCTTAATGAAGTTTATAAGTACTTCAAAGAAAATGATCACTTACCTAAGGTCAACCTACCTGTTAGACTTCCAAACCTCTCGTATGCAAGATGGAATTCCCGTGTCATTTACCTGCTTTTGACTTTTTTGCTCTGCCCGGACACAAGATGTGACCAAAGAATGGTGGATGCGTGTGAATTCGTCGTAAAGTGGAGCTTCTTTTGGTTCAGAGACCAGAAATATGAGCCTAGTTCCTATGAAATGCTGATTGGTGTTGGGCTGAAAACGAGAACTGAGAGTTTGTTTTAATCGATCGAAAATACCTAACACAAAAACCGCAAAGTTGAAAAAAATTTATGACCAAGGTTTAATTTAAAATAAATAAAATAAACTACATCACACATTAAGAATCAATAAACCCCGTATAATAGAATAAAGAGATAAATAAATTTAACAGAAAATTCAACACTTAAAAATTTAAATAGAAAAATAATAAAATATAAAATGGAATTAGTTGAAAATTATTTAAACAATATAAAAATTAAATCGTCAAAATAATAAAATTAATTAGCATTATGTAAATTGTAAAGTTTATAGAATTAAATGGTTATTTAACTTATTAAATTTAAAGAATAAAAATGTTTAAATTAATAAAAATTAATATAACTCAAATTAGTTAAATTATAAAATTTGTAAAATTAAAATTAATAAAAATTAAATAAGAAATTAATTAAATTTATGAAATTAAAACAAATAAATAATTACACACATTCATGCATGTGTGCAAAATCAATTCAATAATTCTCGCACTCTGATTGGATAGAGTACGCATTCAAAATCAGTATAAATACTGATCACAAATTCAATTGAAAAACTCTCTCTTTTTCAACATAGCCACTTAATTTGCAGAACTCTCAGTTTCGATTTTATGTCAACGTGGATGTGGTAAATTATTGTTATTGTTTGTAATTCTTATGAAGTATTTTAATTAATAAATTTTATATGTCTCAGTTAAATTTTCTTTAGTAAATTTTTTAATGGTTTAAATTCGTTTAGTTTCAAGTTCTAAATCATAGTTTTATTGAATTCAATTATATTATTTGTTGATGGTGTCGATGGTCTGGGCTGGGGAAAAGTTTGTGGACGGGCGGCACTACGTGCTGTTGGTCGGCAGATATTTCGCCGGTTGAGTCCATCGAGTTAGAGGACAGTGATAGTGATAGGAATGATTAGGGAGTGTAATGTCATTTTAGGTCGTTTAGGATTTTATTTAGATTTAGATAATGTAGGTGGCTTAGTCACCTTTATGTTTTATAAACATAAGTGAGTAGGAGTAAAGATGGAATAGTTGAGACCAGTTGAAGATGGATAAAGTTAGATTTATGTAATTTTTCCGACAGCTCATGATTTGAAACACAGGCAGATCCCTGCTCAAAATCTTTGAAGAACAATTTAAATATTATGGCAAGTGTGGATTAACTTGAAAATAAGGGCCAATCCCTGCGCAAATTTTTCAAAGGATAGTTTAAACATTGTAGGAAGTGTAGAACAATAATTACTAGCTGGGAAATAAGGACGGATCCCTGCACCAAAATTTTATAAGAGAACGATTAGAAATACCCGTAATTGAGGACCAACAACGATCCAAAAATAGCATACATAGTGAATGATGACGTAAGACCTTCTATCGGCAGTCTAGAACCCGAATAGAAAATACAATGGGGAGTAGTTTTAGCAATAGAGCTCACCTGCTCATTGTTTTTTTTCGCCTTTGTGTACATTACCAACATGGTCGTCGCCATGGGTACACAAATGGTTTAAATTGCAATAGTCATGGAGGTGCTTAGGAAAGAGTCGAACGATTATGATTACCCCTAACGTAGTTTAAAATGTAAACCCACCCCTAAGTAACCAACATGATTTTTGGGGGCTCAGCCGGGATTAAAAGAAAAAATATATATATATATATAAAAATTAAGTCTAAAAGGAATGTATGTAAATATAAAGATCTGTGTGTATGCTTAAGCATCTGTGTGTATGCTTCTGTGAACAAATTTCGGTTATATATGAAAGAGCAATTAATGGAATAATTAATAGACATAAAATAAAATTTATAATTACAATTGTCGATAGAATTAATAGTTGATCAATATATAAATATATAGGCGATGATAAAAAACTCATTTAAACGTTATTAAAATTAACAAATGCTTATAAAAATGTGAATTCGATCCTTAGAACATTCGCCCTGTCAACAATAGTATCATCATAGGCTCACCATGGGCTGACTGGCTTGAATGCAATCTGTAATGATTATATGTTATCTCATTAGTACAAAATAAGTGACACTGCAAGCTACATTCCAACTTATTCCTACGAATATTTATCCGATAACTACCATATAATCTAAAGGCCATCAACAATTGACCTATTATTATGGAGAATTTTACCCCAAAGCAGAAGTTCAAACATCATAATTATATATAGTGCGAATAGAAAATTTTCAATACATTCTACTTAATCATGATAAAGCATATTGTTGAACAATCAATCAACATTAACAAAACGTTTTTCGCATCAGCGGTGGAATGGAAACATCACCTGTCTGAACTGGTTTCAACGAGGAAACGCAGTGATGCGCAACGCATGGTTTGGCTCGGGAGCGTGTTCAGACGCGCATTTGAGCACTACTGTCGTGTATCCATGATAAGAGTGAGTGGAGGAATGGTTGGTGCAGGTGCAGCGTTCAAAGAGTTTTTTTTTTTTGGTTGAGTGACGATGGCAGAGTTGATGGTTTTTGATGTACATTGCGGCGTCGGTTGGTGTGTGTGCTGGCGGTTCTACGTTCATGAAAATCAGCCAACCAGAAACGAGTTGTGTTAGTTATTTATTTTTCAATTTTAGATTTCATTTCTTTCATTTCATTTCTTGTAGATTTGGATTTTTGCTGTAGTGTTCAGATGAAATTGAAATTTTATGAGATTTACAAAACGAAAATGGAATTTGTTTTTATTGATGGTAATATGTCTATCAATTGGAATAATGATTCGAATATTTACTTTTGAAAATGATGCTGGAATTTGATTAGTTCTTCGGTTCATTGTAATTTCTCTCGGTTTGTTTCGTTGTTTTTGTCGATGTTAAATAAAACTTTGAGCGGCTATCAAGTCTTACATGCAAAACCATCAATGAATATCCATTTGAATTCTTCCCTAATCAAATCCATCAATGCGTTGATAGTCAGTTTGTTTTTCTGATATATTGGATTTAGGTGTAGTTAGTGAAGGTATGTAATTTCGGTAATGCAATCATTAGTTGGAATAGTTATATATATATTTTTTTTTATTGATTTTATGGACTACGAATTAAATCAAGTATATTTTATAAGCATTTTAAAATTCAGTGGTTAATAAAATTATGTATGGCTTTTTATTTTTGATTTAAATGGCTAAAATAAAACAGAAAATTGTCAAATTGGCATGCATGAAAATGATTATTAATTATGTTACTATGGCATTTTGTACTTGTATTAAATTTATATGCACTTAGATAATTATTGTTAGACAGTAATGGGATAATCAATGTATTAATAAATCATGTCCACTGGTCAGAACCATCAATTTTATCTGGTGTTATTAATCTCAGGATAGTGGTAATTTTAAAATTTTTATATATGCGTGAAATATTCCATTATAAATTCGTGTGTTGGATAAGTGGTGTTGATTTATGCGTCTTGGTGCTATTGACTGGACTCTATATGTTTGTCTGCCTTGTCTGTAATAAAATATCACAAGTGTCCTAAACAACTGTAGTGGAATTTCTATTCTAAAATGTTAGTAGATTTTATTTATGGTGCCGATTATTGTATTCCGTTTGATTCCGAGAATGCGGCCTGATTCGTGATGATCATGGCCATCCGCCTTGAATTTGATGATTCTTTCGTTGTCGGCGGTGGTCATTCCATGTGGATTTTGTAGGGTGTCTGGGGTTTGGATGAGAAGCTTACACGTTTGGCTAGGGATTTCTCGAGGTGGAGTGGTCGGTGCTGATGGGGCTTCGGGCATCCTCGTGCGTTTTTTTTGTTGATTGATTTTGGATTGGAGATTTTTAGCTGATAATAGGTGTGTTTGTTTATAATATATATATATATTTTTTCCAGCAATTTTGTTTTCTAATTTGTATAGTATAATTGCCAATTTAATTTCACATTGCTAATTCAGTGCCACATCTGGCTATGACACACGCACCTTTATTATAGGAAAGCTAAGGTTTATATTATAAAAACCTAAATCAGTGCCCATTCGATGGTGATCGGTTGCCGGTCGGTGTAATTATTTACAAATTATGATGATAGTAAGGACGAAAGGGCGGGTGAAATCATACATCCGAAGAATATGTAGATACACTGGTAAGACAAGACACTTACAACTATAAGTTTTTACAAATATATTTCGGTTGGTGCGCATTTTGGCAATGATTTTGATTGACACGCTTCTATACATCGAGTGCTCGTGATTGGAGCTTTATCGAATTGTGCATTATTGACTCCTATAAAATCTTGATATTGTGTTACAGGCTGTTGGTTGCAAATAAATCTTAGTCGTAATCAAAAATCAATTATCATGTGTATGGAATTAATAATCTGTTTCGAGGAAATTGCTAGCAGCGCATTGAAGAATTTATTGGGAAATTATAAATCATACGGAGTAGCAAATCGTAATTAATTGGTTTCGACAAAATTACTCTATTTTGTAAGATAGACGGAATGTTCTTTGCTAAAAATGATTGGACACGCCCAGAACCAAAAGAATAATGTATGAATATCGTTGCATCCGGATTTTAGTAAATTCAAGGTTTGACAATAGGATAAGTAAGATAAGCTAATTTTATGAAAATGAATAAGTCTTCTCCTTGATAATTTGTCCTTGTTTGGTTGAATGGTTGAATGATGGGCTAGAAATTGGTTGAGGATTGGTTATGCAGGCTCTTGATAATATTTATGTCAATGAATTATTAAATGATTAATTGTTATTACATTGTTAAATTAGTGAATGGATAAACCGATGGAATGATAGCTGCTTTAGAACGGGAACTTTTTGAGAATGCACTGATAAATGAATATGTAATGGTATGAATGATTATATGCATATGATATATAAGAATGTATGGGTTAGAGGGTTTATGAAAAATCAAGTTAAGTATGATTCTGGTATTGAGTTGTCGATACATACAGTGTATGATAAGGACTATTTAAACCAATTAATAAAACAGGTAATACCTTCTACACATACCAACCCAAGGGTAGAGTACCCAAGGATGTTAAATGCATCGGTAAAAAGGGAAAGACCAAACCATGAAAACGATTGAATAAACATCCAAATGAAAAATACGATAAAACTCGACAGATAACAAAGTACCAAACGATAAATAAAGCAAATGATAACCATGTCTTAGCTTCTGCAAATGTGAATCTGAGACGAACAACATCATAGATAAAGAGATGAGTTTACCAGACGAAACAGAGCGAGTCAACAAATTATACTGAAAGTAAAAGAAAGTAAAGACAAGAAAGACATCGAAACATCACGAATAGAAATAATAACTATATATCATCAACACCTAGAATGAACAAAAGCGTTAAGTAAAAGACCAAAAACAAGAACTAAACTTGTCTGTAAGATAGATGGAGGGATAAAACTTGCTGGTAACTCGAAAAATAAATCTGAACCAAAGACAATGGAGAACAACTGCGAAAAAATAAAATCACGGTACAAAAATAGAGCAAAAACAAATCGAAATAAAATCTTCGTGACAAAGGCACGAGAACTAAGTTAAAAGCAGTGAAAAACTTTGCAAAATAGGCGAACATCACAGACACCCAGGGTACGTTGAAAATGAATTCTAAAACTTATGTAAAACGACTCGGGAGATTAACAAAGTATAGAGAGAAATCAATGAAAGTAAATATACAAGATACGAGAATAACATGATAGGTATCAACGAAAATGATCCAGCGAAAGAAACCAGGAAGCTCAAGGTTAGCCAAAGTAATATGAATATACAAGACAGTTATACATACGATACCCATATTAATAACCAGAACGAACTATGAAAAATTATCCAGCGTCAACAATTAGAACCAGACGTGTGAAATATACAGTGAACGAAAGAGTACAGGACACTAAACTAAGAACAGTGAAAAGAGATCTAGAAAGTATCACGAATTACGAACTCACATACATAGAAGGGTTATGACTATATATAGTGTGAACAATGAATATATAAAGATATATGATTAAATAAAAATATATGTATATATATCAGCGCGGTATTATTAGTATATAACTTCGGGAAGTAAAATGAAATAAAATTCAGATAAAAGATTATGAATCAATATAGGTGAATTAATAGAATGAAACGGATCACAATGGAAATCAATCCCAATACCACCACAGGAGAAATATGGAAGCAGAAAAGCGTCATATTATTGCAAATAACATTAGCTATACAGAAGCAAGGAATCTCATGGAGGAACAATCTAATCAAAAATTTGAACAATGAATTTGTTCGTGAGAGAATAATCAAGGACCAGAGAGGAAAATTGAACTAAAGTGAAAAGAAATAGAACAACTCTAATGATAAAGTTAAATGCAAGAAATGAACTAATAAGAATAGCTGGGGAAATCAAGGAGAGAAAGATATGATAAAAGTGCAACAGATAATATCAGACGTAAAAAGGAAACGGGAAAAGGAAAATGCAGGGAGCTGAAGATGAAATACAAATAGTTATAACAATTACAGCATTATATTCATGGAAAATAGTCATAAAATGAAGCATTCAATATACCGAGATGGAGGTGGAATGAGTAGAAGAACACTTGTACCGGTGGTTTCTGTAGGTAAAGGAGAAAACCAAAGGACTATTAGCATGGCCATAGCATTGAAAAGAGACAGTAATGGCAGAACTGAGTGCCAAAAAGAGGATTAATTGTATATAAATAATTACATATATCGGTGTATACACCCCAACCAAAATGATATATAATAAAAGTAGAGGGCCGATCACCATAAACAAAGATAAAATAATGCGAAAAATCAAAACATTAAAATCTACGCTTATTTAAGAGTAAGGAAAATCAATCAGAGAAATGGACGTTTGGCGAATACGGTGGAGAGGACACGAGAACAAAATACTGAGAACCGAGAGAACACAAGATAATAAATAAATCAAATAATGAATGTCGAGGACGACATTTGGCGAAGACGCGGAGGAAAAATGAGATCAAACTAAGATAACAACAAACGGGAGATCAAGATGAAAGTCAAAATAGACATGAGCAATAATAGGAACAATCGGGAAAAATTATACAAAAACATGATTGACAGAAAATGAAGAGCACACATATAACAAAATAGAATATGAACAAATAAACACAATAAAAATGACAAGGAAAATACAGAACGAAATGAACAAACATGAAACAACAAATAACAAATTCATAGAAGGAAAGCAAGGACAAAGACATTTGAACGAAAAGTCAAAACAGTGAAACAGAACAAAAAATTGAAAGCTTAACATCACGACACGACCAATTAAAATAACAATAGATGCTAACAAAATGAGATCAATTAGAAATATCGAACAAAAGTTTTAATTATAAAAAACGAACATACTGCCTACTTTTACGATGGAACAAAAAGTTACAATAATGAAAAACGAACGGACTGTCTACTTTATTATGAAACAAAAATTTGCAATTGTGGGAATTTGAATGATAAATTTGAATAAATTCAGAAACGATAGAAGCAATAATATCAACCACTCCAGGAACAACTAGGGAGAAATGCGTATAGATGTAGATATCCAGATATAGGTGGATATATGTATATGAATATATGTGCATGAATAAGGGTATATGTATGAGTATATGCGTGTATATGTATAAGTATGTATAGATGAACAATAAAATGACGTAATGAACAAATAAACAAATAAGCAAGGTTAAGAGCCAAAGTTTAGTAGTGTACAGATACGGGAATAAGTTAAAAATGTAGATATATATATATACATATGTGTGTATGTATGTATATATGTGTGTATATGTGTGTAAAAAAAAAAAAAAAAAAAAAAAAAAAAAAAAAATTTTAAAGGGGAAAATAAAGAATCAAAGTGCGGGAAAACATACAAATACGGAAGCGGGATAAATTTCAAAATTGAGCAGGGATGTTTAGTAAATAAACCATTAACGAATAGAAGGGTAACGAATAAAATGAATAAACAAATATTAACGAGTGATGCGAGAGGGATCTGCCTGAGGAAATAGTGAGCATATTAACGAGAAACAAGTCAACCGAAGCGATAAGAGTAAAAGCGATAGCAATAAGACGTTAACTAGACAAGAGATGGGGATATATTTAGAATAATGAAGAAGGACCAAGGGTAATCGAGATAAGTAGAGTAAGAGCACGACGTAAAAATGAGAATAAAGTCCTACGAAAATTGAGAGCAAATGAATAAGGAAAAAATTTTTTCTGTTAGGATTTAGGAAATCCACAACCTATGAGCTACGCTCAGCGTAGTACGGATAAGGCCCAGGAAAGTACCAACTGTCCTGACGAAAGATGTGGAACAGGGCCCATCGCATATACTGGAACATCTCTGCGTGTGACTGATCACCACACGATCGGAGATCGACCAGTGCGAGTGTTTCGCATCCAGAGTCAGGAGAGTGGGGAAAATCTGGAAGAGTAGTAAAAAGAAGCATGCAAGAGAAATAAAAAGAAAACCGAGTAAATGGAAAAAGACAAAGCGAAGTAAAGGGAAACAATTAGAGCTTAAAGACTAAATTAATAGGATAACCGGCAGGCAGAACAATATGGGGACAAAGAGAGTCAAAGGAAAACGAATAATAGATGCGAATAATAGATGCGAATAATAGATGCGAATAATAGATGCGAATAATAGATGCGAATAATAGATGCGAATAATAGATGCGAATAATAGATGCGAATAATAGATGCGAATAATAGATGCGAATAATAGATGCGAATAATAGATGCGAATAATAGATGCGAATAATAGATGCGAATAATAGATGCGAATAATAGATGCGAATAATAGATGCGAATAATAGATGCGAATAATAGATGCGAATAATAGATGCGAATAATAGATGCGAATAATAGATGCGAATAATAGATGCGAATAATAGATGCGAATAATAGATGCGAATAATAGATGCGAATAATAGATGCGAATAATAGATGCGAATAATAGATGCGAATAATAGATACGAATATAAGTGAGAATAATGGCTACGAATAGGAACGGAAATAACAGACGTGAATATAGACAGGAAAGATAAACGAGAACATAGATGAGTACCCGGAAGAAACATAGACGAGAATATAAACGAGAATACGGCCGAAGTCATTGACGGATATATAACTGAAAATAAATAAGATTGTGAAGGAAAAAGACGAAAAACGAATTGAAAATAGACAACCATGTAGGAGAATAGATGAGGATATAGAATGGATAATGGAGAACCGAGTTAAGAATAATTTGAGGACCAATGTGTAAACAAAAATAACGACGAAATGAATATTAAGATATGCCGGCACCCAAGGAAACCAAAGTAAAAATATTGCAATTACACTATATAATATATATATTATAATTTATAAATATAATAAACGATAGGGAGAAGTGATATTTTTCTATTCAGGTAAATCAATCAATCAAGCCAACAGCCAAGTATCAGCAACCAACTAGAAGTTATTGTCAAACAATTAAGCCAAGTTCGGAAATATTGAACCAATAACAAAGCATACCAGATCAAAACAGTTAATAATAGAACCAAGTTTATTGAAAGAAGAAGAATTAAAAGTTGCAAAGAAAGGAAGACGAACTATTAAACCCACGCAAGCACAAGAAATTGAAAAGCAAAATCAAAAAGACATCTCAAAGACCAAAGGTCGATCCATAAAAGGAAGCAGTGAAAAGGATTTCGAAAACAATAGGCCAAGAAGCGTAATACGCGTATCAGAACCTCAGGCAAGAAGAGAAGAAAAATATTGGAAAACGAGAAAGGAAGAACTTTTAAAATTGGATATAATGAGACTAACCACCAACGACAACCAGAGGGAAAAGATAGAAAGAATGTGGGAAAGAGAACAAAAAAGAGTAATACAAATCAATATGATGAGAATTATAACGAGCAACGAAATAGATTTACAAAAAATTCCGGACACAAGGATCGAAAGCGAAATAATTGAAAAAATGGAACAGGTAATATTAGACCATCAAAACATCAAAACATTTGAGGACAATCAGAGAGATCATACCGGCATAGATAGTCAGGTTGGAATTGCAGCAATCCAGGAAAAACGCGAATCAAAGAATGGCGGAAATCACGGAAAACGAAATAACGAAAAAATGCAAGAAAAGTACCATGACATAAACACGTTAAAAACTGAAAGCGAGTGCGAACCAGATACCGAATGGGACGCGAGCACAAACAATTACGGGAACAAATACCAACCCCAAGGACATAATGAGCGCTATCGGTTCTTTGATAAGACGTATGGGAATTGTCAGAAAAATGAGCACGGAAAAAATAAATGTCGCCGCATAAAAAGGTGTTACGAATGTAAAAGAACGGGACATCTGGCCAATAACTGTCCAAATGGGACCAATCCAGTGAGAGATCAGTCACGAGAATACGTCACAGAACAAAACAATAAAAACTATGTCGAAAACAGAATTTATCAGCCAGGAATTCGAAAACATCAGTCTCCAATGTTAATAAAACAACAGTCGACAAATGTACAGAGACGGACAAATGACGTGAAGGAACAGGTGAAACCCAACGCATACGAGGAATTGAGGAGACAAGGTGTGGAACAGTGCAGGTTAATAATGGAATTGGTTGTAAAAGAAACGAGACAGGATGAATTGATAATGATATGGAGAAAAGTTGCAGAAAACAAAACAAGAGAAAATGAGGTACTTAAGACAACGATACTCCGACTAAAAGACGAAGCAAGGTCAGCCGAATTAAGAATCAATGAAATAACGAGTAATCGAGAAAAATGTAAAGATAGGGCAAAAGAGACACAAGTGATGACGGCCAAGGAAAAGAAGAAGGGTAGTCCAAAGGATGTGGTGGAAATTAAAGAGGAAGTGTAGATGAAAATAGTAAAAAGGAAGTGAACATATGTAAAAATTGATGTATAAATAGCAAACTAAATGTACTAGATGTATAAGTATAAAATGATGTATAATGTAGCAAAAGATCGATGTATAAATAGAAATGGATCAAGTAATCAGTTGTGAAAACTACTAAATTTGAACCCTTATAATGGTAAAGGAGAACAGAGGCTCGAATGAGAAGAAAGAATATAAATCCAGAAGAAAGATAAAAGTGCAAACCCAGAAAGAATGAGTTAAACGAATATCGAAAAGTAATATCTAATTTGGAACCCAAAACTAAGGAGAACGGTAAAAGATCCTGATAAATGAGACGAAAGTCACAGCCCAAGTGACATTAGAAAGTTAGTCAAATCAAGCTAACTAAGACCCAAATCAAAGATAATTTGAGTTACCCATTGGAGAAAGAAAATCCCTTAATAAGAGCAATACCGTAAACAAAACCACCAAGAAAACCAAAAGAAATGATCAATGTGTCAAATCACCCAGCTAAACAAAGTTCCGAAGACCCTTGAGCAAGGTCTGTCATGTACCATCAAATGATCCAGAAAATCAGAATCCCAACCTAAAAATCCAAAGATAATATGGGAAAACAGTCAAACCCCGATAGAGAGAATCCTATGATCTTCAGTAATTATTACGAGCTAATTATGAAAATCAACAACAGGAATCAAACATGCCTACAAAACCCAGCCGAAAGATTGAAAACCGAACCCAGATACGATAAGAAACAACCAACTGAAGAATTGATCCAGAAATAAAACTTTTGCATATGACTCGTACTTGAGTTTGGACACTGTATCAGTATGTATGTGTATTATGACCAGTCACTGTATGTGGCAACTGCTTGAATTTGAGCTTAGACCTTTTTCTGCTAATTGAATTCTAACATGTCTTAAACTATTATAGTATGTTTATAGGTTAATGGGAATGTAATAGACTATGACCTGGGAAATTCATATGTCTAACAGAATTGCGGGACGCAATTTTAACGGGTCCCGGAGTGATTTGTTGGGCTGAAAACGAGAACTGAGAGTTTGTTTTAATCGATCGAAAATACCTAACACAAAAACCGCAAAGTTGAAAAAAATTTATGACCAAGGTTTAATTTAAAATAAATAAAATAAACTACATCACACATTAAGAATCAATAAACCCCGTATAATAGAATAAAGAGATAAATAAATTTAACAGAAAATTCAACACTTAAAAATTTAAATAGAAAAATAATA
This sequence comes from Schmidtea polychroa, assembly GCA_959609185.1. Taxonomy (NCBI): domain Eukaryota; kingdom Metazoa; phylum Platyhelminthes; order Tricladida; family Dugesiidae; genus Schmidtea; species Schmidtea polychroa. The sequence continues at coordinate 29,898 of CAUHTR010008061.1, forward strand.
AAATATAAAATGGAATTAGTTGAAAATTATTTAAACAATATAAAAATTAAATCGTCAAAATAATAAAATTAATTAGCATTATGTAAATTGTAAAGTTTATAGAATTAAATGGTTATTTAACTTATTAAATTTAAAGAATAAAAATGTTTAAATTAATAAAAATTAATATAACTCAAATTAGTTAAATTATAAAATTTGTAAAATTAAAATTAATAAAAATTAAATAAGAAATTAATTAAATTTATGAAATTAAAACAAATAAATAATTACACACATTCATGCATGTGTGCAAAATCAATTCAATAATTCTCGCACTCTGATTGGATAGAGTACGCATTCAAAATCAGTATAAATACTGATCACAAATTCAATTGAAAAACTCTCTCTTTTTCAACATAGCCACTTAATTTGCAGAACTCTCAGTTTCGATTTTATGTCAACGTGGATGTGGTAAATTATTGTTATTGTTTGTAATTCTTATGAAGTATTTTAATTAATAAATTTTATATGTCTCAGTTAAATTTTCTTTAGTAAATTTTTTAATGGTTTAAATTCGTTTAGTTTCAAGTTCTAAATCATAGTTTTATTGAATTCAATTATATTATTTGTTGATGGTGTCGATGGTCTGGGCTGGGGAAAAGTTTGTGGACGGGCGGCACTACGTGCTGTTGGTCGGCAGATATTTCGCCGGTTGAGTCCATCGAGTTAGAGGACAGTGATAGTGATAGGAATGATTAGGGAGTGTAATGTCATTTTAGGTCGTTTAGGATTTTATTTAGATTTAGATAATGTAGGTGGCTTAGTCACCTTTATGTTTTATAAACATAAGTGAGTAGGAGTAAAGATGGAATAGTTGAGACCAGTTGAAGATGGATAAAGTTAGATTTATGTAATTTTTCCGACAGCTCATGATTTGAAACACAGGCAGATCCCTGCTCAAAATCTTTGAAGAACAATTTAAATATTATGGCAAGTGTGGATTAACTTGAAAATAAGGGCCAATCCCTGCGCAAATTTTTCAAAGGATAGTTTAAACATTGTAGGAAGTGTAGAACAATAATTACTAGCTGGGAAATAAGGACGGATCCCTGCACCAAAATTTTATAAGAGAACGATTAGAAATACCCGTAATTGAGGACCAACAACGATCCAAAAATAGCATACATAGTGAATGATGACGTAAGACCTTCTATCGGCAGTCTAGAACCCGAATAGAAAATACAATGGGGAGTAGTTTTAGCAATAGAGCTCACCTGCTCATTGTTTTTTTTCGCCTTTGTGTACATTACCAACATGGTCGTCGCCATGGGTACACAAATGGTTTAAATTGCAATAGTCATGGAGGTGCTTAGGAAAGAGTCGAACGATTATGATTACCCCTAACGTAGTTTAAAATGTAAACCCACCCCTAAGTAACCAACATTGGTATTTGTGAGAATTACAATAAAGCAAAAAAATCAGTTATAAACTTTTGGAGTCAGGCACCGCCACTAATAGACACACCTTGATCCAACATATGTGCCGAGGGTGCAATCAATGTGCTACAGGATTTGAAGGACTTATGTAAGTCGGAAAGAACATTAAATTCAAGATTTCTATTTTCAAATATTAGGTGATCTTGATGTATTTAAAAATAAATATTAGTATTTAGTGTCGTTTTTGTCTTTATTTATTAGTTATATTTTAAATTCGTAATGGAGGGTGACCTTTTTTTAGAATATAGAGAACTGATTGCCATTTTAGGGCATTTTACACAAATACTCATCGCAAAATCATAGTGGTACAATACATTTCACTATTTTTTTTAAATCAAACCCCCAATTTTACACTCGATGGGTCATGTCATCAAAGTGTAGGTTTACACTAAATGGAATGGCTTCTACGTTTATAATGCGCATAGTCATTGTATTTCGTAAATGTTTCATGAAATAAATCAACAAGGGATTCTTAACCTTTTTGAAGTCAGGGAGCACTTTTAATCATTAGAAAAATTCGCGGAGCAATAAAATTCAGAGTCGAAAACATACAAACATAACTTTTATTAAAAATTACACTGATTATTACATGACATTTAAAAATAACATTAATATATATATATATATATATATATATATATAAATATAACTTTTTTTTCTAATTTCACCACAACTTATTTTTTCCATTGAGTTTATTAAAAAGAGAGCTTGAAGACTATAAATCAGTAATATATCGATGTTTTTTTGATACTCACGAATTTTCGCACTGCCTGTTTCAAGTGAATTTGATCATTATTGCATCTAACAATTGTTGTTGTTGAAAAATTTTATTTAGCATTTTATAATAATTTTATTGGTTTAATTATATTTTATTTATATATTATATTAATTACCCATATAATATTTCCTATTTTTTAAATTTTTAATTTTATTAATATTTATTTTATAATTATTTTATAAAAAAAAGTTTTTTATTTTTTATATATTTTTTTAATTTTAAATTTTAAATTTAAATCTAAATCCAAACCTGAATTTAAACTTAATTTCAAATAAACGTCTCAGGGATTTTTTTATATTAATTTAGTCGAATGTTGATGGACAATTTAAGTTTTTTGATATGAAGAGTCTCTATGGCTAATCTTTGCAATAAATTTTTGAACGCATCTTGTAACATTTTGCATTTTGTTTCGTGTAAGAGTGGTGCTGATTTGTGCACTTTTTTCCAGTGTTCGTGATAATTGCTTGTTTTTTGCTCTTGACGTGTTCGTTGAGTCTAGTTTGGAATTTTCTATTTGTTTCGCCTATGTACGATGCGTCACATCTTGTACAATAATCTCGAATGAAATTTATTGGAGGCGAAAATCATTTAATGTGATAACTGAGCTTGTCTGCTTTTGGAGATTTTAGGTCTAATATTTAATAGACCTACTCTCAATTCTTCGTCTAAAATATTGGACAAGCAAAAATTCACTAATAAAGAATGACTTACCTAATATTTATTTAAGATCTGAATTAAAGAGTGAAAATTTCTTTTGTGGGTCTAGTTGTCTGACCTTTGCGTGTACTTGGTTTCTATTAGTTATGATGGCGTCTTCGGTTGAGTGATTGGATTTTCCAAGTTAATGGTTCACAGAGTTTATCGTATTTTGCCGGAAGTACTGTTATTTCGGGAACGTGTTCGATTGTTTTGATTGTTTTTATGTTTGGTGTGCTTGTTTGTATCACGCCGATGTCTACTTTTGAAATGTTTGTTAGTTTAGTTTGCTGGTTTCCTTGTTTGCTATGAGGTTTTTCAATTAGTTTTTGTTTTTTCAGTCCACTATTAAGTTGTAGTGTGCTAGGAAATCAGCTCCGATTATTGATTATTGTACCTCTGCGATTGTGAATGACCAGTTGTATTTTTGTGAATTTATTGTTAAGGTTATTGTGTGTTGACCAAATGTTTTATGCTAGAGCCATTTGCAGCTGTTAGTGATTTTTCTGTGTGTTTTTTGCATTTTTGTACATGTAGTGGGGCAGTTATCATTATTATTATTATTATTATTATTATTATTATTATTATTATTATTATTATTATTATTATTATTATTATTATTATTATTATTTTTATTATTATTATTATTATTATTATTATTATTATTATTATTATTATTATTATTATTATTATTATTATTATTATTATTATTATTATTATTATTATTATTATTATTATTATTATTATTATTATTATTATTATTGTTTCGACCAGTCAGAGGGGGATTGCCTCTGATTGGCAGTTTGTTTGGCGTTTTCTGTATCGCGTCTGTGTGCGCGGTATGATTAGATTGAATTTTGTTGGTGTGCGCACACAGACGCGAGAAGTAGGTTTATTGTTCATTTTTATGAAATTTTTATATTAGAGTTTAGAAAATTGTTTGGCTGGATCAATAGAATTATAGTTTGTTCTGGAATTGTGGATTTTTAAAACGATTTATATTTGTCTTTCTGGAATTGGAGTTCTTTATATTCAAGACGAAAATATTCGTATTCCACGTCAATAAATGTATGCTTTCAAGAAAGATAAGAAAGATGATGAAGGTAGTGGAAATATTTATCAATCTTCAGATAAGTCAGCAGTACTTCAAGAGGCTCGGGTTTTTAACGAATCTTCATTAAATCCTAAAAAATGCATTGGAATCTTAACTAGAATTCTCTATATTATATCAAGAGGTGACAAATTAAGTCGAGCTGAAGTCACTGATGCTTTTTTCGCAATGACTGAACCTTTTCAAAACAAAGATCTAAATCAGTGGTACGCAAACTATGTGCCGCGGCATATTAGTGTGCCGTAAAAGAATTTAAAATGTGCCGCTGATGGGAAAATATTTAGTACGAAAATATTTTTTTTAGTTATATAATAAAAAAAAGAAGTTAAAATATTTTTTGTAGTTATTTAATAAAAACAAAACACTGTCAAGAAGTAACAATAATTGATAAAAGTGACCGTTATTTAATTGAATTTTTTATGGAAAATTCAAATTTGTTTTAAATTTTCCATAGTAGGCTTGCTATTTTTCTTTGAAATTTTTAATACTATGATTGGAATAAAGCCATTCGTAAAAAATTTCAAAATTTATAGTGGGGAAATTTGTAGAACTCATTATTTTGTTTGTATCGTAAGTGAATAGAAGTTATTTAATAAAAACATTATTATTATTATCGATTATTATTAGTAACTGATAAAAATTCCAGATATTTCTTCGATTTGACAAAGGTTATTAATTAATTGGTAGTGATCTAAATTGTTGTTATTCCAAGCAAGTAATTTAATATTTTTTTTCTTAACAGCCATTACTAATTTATTTTAATACAAGGCATCCTTATGGATAAATTTGTATCAAAAACTCAGAAAACTGGACATGAAAATGTCCAAAATCCAAATTCAAAATCAAATGCGAAATCAAACAGTTTGGCAAAGCGCAAATATCAAGACGACTATATTGAAATTGGGTTTATTCCATCAGAAAATGATAGTTCTCTTCCTTTTTGCTTAATTTGCTCAAAAACTCTTGCGAATGAATCAATGGTACCAAGTAAGCTTCATCGACATTTGGAAACAAAACATCCAGAAATGAAGAATAAACCAAAAATGTACTTTGACCACCTCCGAACTAATTTACAAAGGCAGTCAAAACAAATTAAGGTATTTTGTTCGATCCCTAAAAAAGCCCAAATTTCTAGCTATAAAATTGCTCAACTTTTATGCAAAAATAAAAAGTCACATACTGATGCCAAAAAAATTATTTTGCCAGCGTTAGAAATTGCCGTTGAATTAATGTTCGACCATCAAGCAGTCGAAAAAATTAAGCAAATTCCGTTGTCAGCTGATACACATGTCGCAGGACGTTGACAATCAGATTCATGAGCATTTCGTAGCAAATACAGATGAACTTGAAAAACTTTGGGCGCTTCAAATTGACGAATCGACTGATATCAGTAGCAAAGCTCAGTTGATTGCGTTTCTACGATTCATCAGAGAAGGAAAAATTAAAAACCAATTTTTCTTCTGTAGTGAGCTGACGAAAAATACCACGAGAAAAGATGTTTTTGAGCTGGTCAATCAAAAAGTTCAATCAAAGGGACTCCAATGGGATAACTGTGTTAGTGTCTGCACTGACGGAGCTCCAGCAATGCAAGGACGGAACAAAGGCTTTGTTGCTTATGTTTTGCATCGCAATCCACAAGTAAAAATTGTGCACTGTATGATTCATCGAGAAGTTTTACTTTCAAAAGCTCTGCCCACTCAGCTTCTGCAAACAATGAATGAAGTAATCAAAGAAGTGAACTACATCAAGTCAAATCCGCTTCGGACAAGAATATTTACGTCTTTATGTGAGGCAATGGATTCAGATCACAAAAGTTTACTATTTCATACAGAAGTCCGATGGCTCTCGAAGGGGAAAGTGCTTGCTCGTGTTGTCAGTTTGCGAACTGAGATTATTTCCTATTTTTCTACTGAAGGTGGTAAGTTTGAGTTTCTTGAAAGCGATATATGGTGGCTGGAAGTTATTTTTCTGAACTATTTCTTTGAAAAATTGAACTTACTTAATTTAAGTCTGCAAGGTGAGAAAGAAAATATGATCACAATTACAGGAAAACTCAAAGCATTCGATGAAAAACTGCAACTTTGGATCAGACAGACAAAAAAAAATAACATTGAATTTTTGCCAGGTGTCCATGCTTCTCAAAATCAGAGCAAAATAATGAACCAAATATATGAAACATTGCAAAATCATTTTTCATCTTTCTCTAAATATTTTCCGTCGCTTGATACTTCACAATATGGTTGGGTGATAAATCCATTCATATGCCACAATGATGTGTCTCGTCTTTGGCAGAAGAAGAAAAACTCATTGAATTGAAAAATGATGTAGTTTTGAAAGCTGCGCTTGCTGAGAAGGACTTGCCAGAATTTTGGATTTTCGTAAAAAGTCAATATCCTGATTTAAGTTTAAAAGCCATCAAATCTCTGCTGCCATTTGGATCCTCATATCTGTGCGAATTCGGATTCTCTGCACTCACAGATGGTGGGTTACAGATGATCAAATATTTTGCTCTTTAGTGCTGTTACCAGCGTAACCCAAGATACAACATTGTTTACCGCTTGATACCCGTTGAGCGATCAACGTTGGTACTGTATCAGAGGGTGAGTACTCGCAAAAAGTGAGCGCACTACTTGCACTGTAATTGTCGAGCACTCTAATGGGTTCACGGACTATCGTTAGAAGATGTATGTCCGATTTACGCAGGTCCCTTATTATAATCACTTCCTCAACTATGCCTATACAAACTTTCTATCCTCAAACGATCATAAGTCATCAGGAATCATACATTAATCTATCAAAACCTGTTCATACAATACCCCATCTAAAATGTTTGAATATAAATTAAGTGAAACATGTCCAAAGTTTATTAAACATACCTTAAGAAATTTTTTGGGAATAATGAATTTAATTAGAAAATAATAAAAAAAAACTTAATAAACTAAAATAATAGAAATGATAAAGATAACATGCAGTCCCCATGATAACTTGGCCAAAAGAAAATTTCAATTTAAGTTAACTTAAAACCTATTTTAACATAATCCAAATATCACTTGTAAATTATGGGTAATATTAATATATGAAGTTTAAATTCATTACAATCATAAAAGTTTTTATGAAGAGTAAATACTTCTAATCTACTTAAATTTTCAATTTATAATATTCCTCAAATGACCAAACTAACTTCCTAATATACTTGAATTCATTATGTTAAAATACTAGAAAAAGTTGGTAACTAATAATTTAACCAGAGTAATGGAATTTTTATTTCACTATTACTTTTCGTTTTGTTAGAGTTATTTAACGTTTTTCCAATTTTCGTTGTTTTATTACATTAATAAAATAAATATATCAATATAATTAGTTTTGATATAATAATGTAAATAAATTAAAATATTAAATATTTATATCCTAAACCTTTTAATAATATTTCAGGAATATTAGTATTTGGCCGAATTTTTCGAAAAAATTCTATTCATCAATAATATATTATGGCATCTCGAATGAGCAAAGATCGGTTGACAACACTAATGAGAAAATTGTAATTAACTTCCTTAATTTAATTAATTAACTTCATTAATTCCTTAGCAATCGAGTTTATAATAATTCAATGAGATACGAAGGTTTGATTGCCCCAAGGTCAGTTCCACCAACTAATCTTCCTGGCGGAATTATCTGACAATGACTACTCAAAAAGAGATGCAAGGAATATAGTTGGCCATCCAACATTATTACGTCAAATCAATATGCAAGTCATTGAACCAAAAGGAACGAAGCAGAAAATAAGGAATTACCCAGAAGTCTTCCAACTCCAGAAAATGCACTTCATTGGGATGGTCCATCAACCGTGCTCGAAGGACCTTGGCATGACTATGATTCAATGAAACAATTATGTGAATAAATTTGATGATCGAAATCAATAAACTTAGTCTTTGTTTTTCTTTTTCCTTTTTTTGATCTAGTTAAAAATAAATATAGTCTCTTTTGGATTTAGTTAAAAATAAATCCAATAATTTTAATAAATTATTCTACTAAATTACTTCAGTAAACTACTCTATCCTCGTTTCATCGCCTTAAAGGGGTTGTGACCATCACATAACAGGGGTCTTGAGGGGGAAGGTTATCGTATTTTTATAAGGTTGTTTTATAAATCTGTATGTACATACACGCATCCACTTATATATACATATACATATACACCCACACATATATACATATATGGGTATAGTTTAAATTAATAGTATTGATGTCGTTTTCAGGGGGGGGGGTGTTACTAAAAATAGATTTTAGTGATTTTCCGTAATTTTATTGGAAGATAGGGCCATTGAGACTAAATTTAGAGATAGGGGAATCCCAAAATCAATAATTGGTTTTATAATTTTAATTTTTTGAAATAAAGATAATTATTTTAATAATATAATAATAATAGTAATGATAATAGTAATAATAATAATATTAATAACGATAATAATAATAATGTTAATAATAATAATAAATGTAAGTTTATATTTTTACAAGATTCCCACATATGGGGGGTATCATTTACGAAAAATTATGGAATTATTTTTTTTTGGTTTGATTTGAAATATAATTTAACTCTATACGAAGATGATACAGTTCAGTATACCTAAGGAATAGTTAATGGCTACATGATTTGAAGGGGGGTCATTTATGAAAATTTTCAATTTATATTTTAAAATATAATATAAGTTAAATATATATTAAGATAAGCTAATTTAGTATATTTAGGTGGTAGTTGATGACTATATATGGTCTTTGATGAAAAATTTTCAACTATGATGTTAAAGGCAATCTAAGTTAAGTTAAATTTATAGTTTATATTTTAGAACTAATATAATTTTATAATTTATACTTTTAAGTTTATAATTTATATTTGGTGAAGTTCAATTTATAGTTTATATTTCTAAAGCTAATATAATTTTATAATTTATATTTTTAAGTTTATAATTTATATTTTTATGAAGTTAAATTTATGGTTTAAATTTTAAAGCTAATATAATTTTATAATTTATACTTTTAAGTTTATAATTTATATTTGGTGAAGTTCAATTTATAGTTTATATTTCTAAAGCTAATATAATTTTATAATTTATATTTTTAAGTTTATAATTTATATTTTTATGAAGTTAAATTTATGGTTTATATTTTAAAGCTAATATAATTTTATAATTTATATTTTTATGAAGTTAAGTTTATAATTTATATTTTTAAAACTAATATAACTTTATAATTTATACTTTTGAGTTTATAATTTACATTTTTATGAGGTTAAGTTAAATTTATAGTTTATGTTCTAAGGCTAATATAATTTTATAATTTATACTTTTAAGATCATGATTTATATTTTGAAGAAATTAAGATTATAATTTATACTTTTACAATCAACTTAGAGTTATAATTTATAGTCAATGTAAATTTGTAATTTATATTTTTAGGAAATTAAATTTATAATTTATATTTTTGAAAAATTAAATTTATAATTTATACCTTTATATCTAATCATAATCTATATTTTGAAGAAATTAAATCTATAAGTATAGTTCTTATTTTTATGCAATTGAGATGGTAATTTATACTTTTATGGGTTTACGATTTGTATTTTTATAGTTAGTTCAGAGTCTATTCAATTTAAAATCCAAGTCTTGCCGATACGCATGTCGAACACCTTTATGAATACTATCGCTACTAAATCAATCATTAAAAAAAAATCTTTACTTTACATTATTACTAGAAAATTTATTTAGGACATTTATAAATCTAGATTCGACAAACGTATAGGTAGAGTTGGTTCTTGATGATATTTAACCGTCTACATTAATTGTGAATTGTAGAGTTGTGATTAATTTAGGTCTGAGATCTACTCCGTTTATTAACCTTAGTGTATTGTATTGTGATGATTTTGGATGTAGATTTTAACTATGTAAGTTATTCATGCATTGAAAGTCGGGAAGAGTGCTTGCTTACATGGCCCCACTGTGACCGCTACGACAAGCCCTACTGTAGTGTTGAGTCGAAACATCGCTGTCGACCGATAAATAAATATATGGAGCCATAGCGGAGGGGTTTTATCGACACAACTCCATGGTAGAACCATGAAGTGGCCGACCTCCGATGACCGAACAAAAAGAAACCAATAATATTGATAAGTGCGTGCCAGGCAGTGGCCTGCAATCATTGTGAACTGCGTACTCATCGATGATAAAGTGCATAGGTGCAGGGTTGGCTGGGATCTCGCTTCAAAATCAATGATAACCGACGATCTCACTCAAACCTACATTTCTATAGTTAAAAAGAAATAATGAAAACAAGGTTTCGATAATAATTTATTATTTACAATGAAATCGTTCTTACCTACAATCTCAAAAAAAATCAAAACCAAATATTTGGCATAAGAGTAAAAATATTCATTTGCATTTTTTTTCCTTAGAAAGTGACGAAATGTGTTAGTTTATATAGCCTCTGTTTGACGTGTAAGTATACATGCGTGCATTGATGCAGTAAAACAAATTCAGATTATTTTAATTCTCGAACATTCGATTTTTAATTTTTATCGATTTTGATGGCGATTTTTCAGTAAGAATTTTTGTTTTTATTTTTGAAATTTTATTTTCGAATTATTTTTTATTAAATTTGCCTCCATGATGGATTTCAGCATTTCCAGCACATTCCATGCTAAATTTAATCTATTTCTTATTTTTAAATGGTTTTTTATGATTTCTTTTCTAAAATATTTATTTTTTAAACTAAAATTTTTATTTTTTATAAATTTTATTGGGTCGTTTGGCCGTCATGATGGATTTCGCCAATTTTATGTATTGTTCTGGATTTTTATTCGAAATATCGATATAATTTTCTTTTCGTAAGATTTTATGGAGATTTTCTTTAATTTTCTTTTTGAATTTTTTCTAATCGCCTTTATTCGAATTTGTTTTTTTTGTTTTTTTTATGTCTTTCGGTTATATTTGAGTAGGTTTTCGTGTAATACTTCTTGCTCGTGTTTTATTTTATTTTTAATTCAGATGTTTTATTTTTGGGTATATTATCTCTATTATTATTGTTTACTTGGTGTTTTATATATTTTTATTTAAGTAAACTTAATGCTGGGTATGCGTGTTGTGTACTGACACATTTCGTCCCATTCCTAACTTTGGGTCTAGAAATCAGTTCTAGCCCAACACAGAGATTAAATCTAAAAAGAGAGAGCGATTGCTAATGTTGGATGATGAGCGGCGAGTTTGTTTAACAAAAATCGAACCACGTATAAAATTTATTTGCGACAAAAAACAAGCGCACTCATCCCATTAAATAAAATATATACATGTAATTTCATTTTATTAAAAAAATTCTATATAAAAGATACATTCTTTCTATTTGTGCCTTGACTTTTTTTTTCTATTTTGTGCCGGGAGGTAAAAAGTTTGCGTACCACTGATCTAAATCTTCGTCGAATGGTGTATTTAGTCCTTAAAGAAATGACATCTATTGTCGATAATGTAATAATTGTTACAAGCAGCCTGCAACGAGATGTTATTGACAAGGACCAGGCTTTTCGAGCACCAGCATTACGTACATTGTGTAAAATCATGGTTCAAATGCTTGAAAGACATAATAAAGAAGGTATTGTAAATCGTAGTTCTCCTTATGCATGTGCTGCTACTGCGTCAGCGTGTCGTCTAGTGCAGGCGGCTCGTGAATTGGTTGGGAACTGTTCGGATGGGGCTTGTGATGTTGATTGCAATAAAAATGTTCTCATGCGTCTTAAATTTAATCATGGTAGCAGAGCGTGGTTCCGGCTAGCCAGCCGGAACAAGGTAATTGATAATTATTGTATTTTTGTATTTTTGCATTGTATTTTTTTCATAATGTTAAATAATGTAGTATTAACTTATATCGATCTCTGTGAAACTCAAATTTTAAAATCTGAATGGGTTAATTTTGTATTTAGATGTAATTTTTTATGGGTTAAGGAAACATTTCCCCTAGGGCCTGCCCTCCATAAACCTATTAAAAATAAATTAAATAAATTTGCGCAAATATTTGTGAGGACGTTGACAGGGAAGAATATCACGATTGAAGTTGAATCAAGCGATACTATTGAAAATGTGAAAGCGAAGATTTATGAAAAAGAAGGGATACCCCCAGGTCAACAAAAACTTAATTTTGCTGGTAAAACATTAAAAGATGGCTTTACTTTATCAGACTATAATGTTAAGAAAGAATCTACGTTACATCTGGTCTTGGGTCTGGCAGGGGGAAGTCCAGTATCAGATGCTGAGTTCGAGGCAGGTTACAAAAGACGAACAGGGTGGAAGATTTCATTAGGGCGTTTACGTAACCGGGCTTTAGGAGATGGATTGGACCCTGGGGAAGAACAAAGGAGAATGGAGGCATACGAAGACAAGTATGAGGAAGTAATGAACGAATTTGAGGAGCTGAAGAATAATGCTCTGGAGTTAGGACGAGAGAAAGAAGTGAAGGAAATTGAGGCAGATCTGAAACGATTAGAAGCGGATTTTAACAGAATCGGTGATCTGTTCCTTACGCAGAAGGAAGAAAGTTTTAGAGTAGATGCGCTGAAGGTCACAGAGAAATCATTTAGGAGTGAAGAGCCAAATGAAAAACAGAAGTTCATAGTGGGATTGAAACCCTTACAGCTTCCGATATTTAATGGAAGGGTAATGGAGTATCCTGGATGGAGGGCAATTGTGAGAGCCTGCATCGAGGACACAGATGAGCCGAGCGAAAGAAAGTACTTGTACTTGAGACAGTACTTGGAAGGGAAGCGTTTGCAATTGATTGCCTATATTGGATATGGCTCACAGGCTTTCGAGGTGGCATGAAATTATTGGATGAGAAGTATGGGGGACCGGAAAGATCATATTCTTCAGGTTCTTTCCAGTGAGGCTCAAGGTATTGGAGGACCTAGAGCGGTTTGAAGAGCTGCTGGGAAATCTCATCCTGAATTTCAAGAACCAAAAGAGAGAAGGCGAATTGAACAACGGAATGTTGTATCATCAACTGCTGAAGAAGTTGCCAGAAACTATGCTAATTCAGTGGTCACGCAATTGTGATTCAGGGAGAGAAGCAAATGTAGAAACTTTAGCCGATTGGATCAAACAAGAAGCTGATAGGCATCATAAAGCCTTGAATATATTGTTCGGAGAGAGAATTCCAGAGAGTAGGAAGGATGTGGGGAATTTGAAAAAGTTCACAAACTTCAAGGAGAGAAAACTAACAGCAGAGATCAGCCACGAGGCAATTCAAGAGGAGTCAATGTGTCGAATGTGGATCTGAACATTACTTGAACCAATGTCCGGAACTTTTAAAATTGAAAGTAGCAGCACGAAACGATCTTCTTAAAGAATTAAGACTGTTTTAACTGTTTAGCTGGAGGCCATTTCGTCAGGGACTGCGAGAGGTCCAGCTTCTGTAAGGATAGATTTTGGAAAACAAAGCATCATTTTCTTTTGCATGATTCAGATTGCAAAGCTGAGGATAGTCAAATGAAAGTGATAAATGAAAACACATCAATGAGGACGGTTCAGAGTTATTTTGCGCTAACTGAATGACGAGTTAAGGGCATTTCGGGGAATTGAGGACACCCAACTCGACAGGAGTAAGACATCTAATGAAGAGCAAGGAGCTCAGAGTCATTTAGATGGGCAAATATTCAATTCTGGAGGAACTAATGAATTAGTTAACGTCAATACAACCACACACAATATTCAAGGAAAAATGAATACAAGGGAAAAGCAAGATGAGGCTTGCCGGGCTGGTGAGATCATAAAATTATCCGAAGATAAAATTGTGGAACCGAAGACAACGGAAGTGTTGAGTAATTGTGAAAAAGACAAACCAGCACCAGAGGATCTAACGCCCGAGGCGGCGGTTAATGATATTCAGGTCGATGAAGGGGAAGTTAATCGACTAAAAGAGGAACGTGATAA
>CAUHTR010008062.1:0-33837 GCA_959609185.1 Schmidtea polychroa
AAAGAGGGGAAAAAGTCCTGACTGTGATTTTGGGTTTTGTATTCCTAGTTTCAAAATTTGTCACACAAAAAAATAATTTTAGTGCAATAAAATAAAATATGATTTTATAGTGATTTTTTAGTGTAATAAAATAAAAATGAGCGCTAAAGTGTATGGTTTTATTAAAAATAAATATCCTTGTAGTAGTGAGGTTCATAGATATCAGTAAACTCTTTCTCTTTTTGTGATTGGTTTGTATGAGAAAGGAATTGGGAAAAAGTCATAAAGTACGAGCCTCTTCATAATTAGCAGTTCACCTTGAAAATAAACTGGAAAAATGACCTAAAGTAAGGTGTGTTCACTTTGAACACCAATAATCGCTGGCTACCTAATTTTCAGAATGTATCGAGATTATGTTGATTGCTATATTACATTCAATACCAAATATATTTGATAAAATATTATTACAAAAATTATTCGGTGACATCTAATGTTGAGAGCATCGGACTTGCAAAGGATACAAAAATGTCATAAATGAGTTATTGTGTAAAATTCTGCCTGGTATATTGTAAACAAGTATTGTTATTGCGAAATATAATGAAAAAACTCGATGTTTTTTTACCTACTTTATGAATCATAACCCAAAGGTAGGGCGGTTAATAGTGTTTTTATTTTACACTTCATTATGTTAATTTTATCTTTTAAATTGTTAATAATTTTTCGGAAAAGTCAAAAAATTATTGAATTGTAAATTTTCATATGCGATTCACTGTACAAACAGAATAAGGATCTATTTTATTAATAATTATTTTAAGTTTATTGAATTAAAAACTAAAATTACAATTACTGTCATTGATAATAATAAAATATTAGATATCAAGTTAATATGATTTGCCAAAGTTATTTTGAAAATATCAAAGAAAATGGAGTTTTAATTTTATAGAAAAGTCATTTGAATGAAACTTTTCTCATAATAATATTAATAGATATGTCCCATAAAATCATATTCATTGACTGTCGACCTCACCAATGAAGCGACTAATTAAAAACTTAGATATTCAGTTTTTTTATGTCACAGACGTCTGCTAATTTACAAAATGATAGTAGAAAATTTATTTTCTATTCTTTATCAAAAATCCTTTTGTGATTCAGTCTTCGTTTATAAATTTAATTACCGTTTTAAAAAACATTTTAAAAGTGTTCATGTCATTTTAATTTAACGAACTGAGTCTTAGAAATATTTTATTAGCGGTCACTTGTTGAGTTTTGAAACTTTACCTTCCTTAACATCACGTATTTTTCTTACCAATAAACAAACCCCTGCAATATAAAAATATGATAAGCAAAGTTTTTTTCAAGTGCTGTTTTAAACAAAATAAATTGATCTATTATCTGAAACAATATAATGAGTTGGATAACGATATAAACTTATAAAATATGTATTAAATATTTATAATGTATTTTTTGTACCTAAATCTATGTGAAAATTATATAAGCTGCATAAAATGTCTATGATAAATAAGGATGCCATGTAAGAAAAAATAAAATCAACGGTTTTTAATAGAATAAAGTGTAGCTTCAAAATTTTTAGTTCTTAACTTGATATATTTTGTAATAATAATAGAACCAAAATCTCTTTAGATGTTCATCCTTGATAACTAAAATTTATGTATTTTCAGGACATTTCTCTTAAATTTTATAAGCTTTTAATTTTTTATATCTTTAAAATTTTATATTTTTAATACAAAAGTCATACTAGCATTCCTTGGTAAGAATGTATTGAAAACAATTAATTTGTTTTAATTTAATTGATTTAATTCAGCTTATTTCATTTAATTTTCATTGTTTTTTGAATTTAATTCTCTTTCATTAACAAAAAAATTACATAAATGTATAATTTAAAAAAATTTACTTATTAAAATTAAAATGGTTAAATTTAAAATTATATTTTTATTTTTTATTAAAATAATATTTCTATACTGTGTTTATTTAAACATTGCGATTTATTATGAAATAGCCGCAATATCCGTTGTTGCACAGAAATCAAATAAATAAAATTATTAATTATATACATATAGTAATTTTATTCAAATTAATAAATTATTTTATTATTTTATTATAAACTATGTTTTATTTTGAACACTTCGAGTTAAAATCTCGGAATTCTGTAAAACTAAAGGCCCTAAATATTTATTAGTTAAATTTAAATATTCTAAGTTTATTATATTATAAAATATGGACAAATGATGAAAGGATAGAAATTTTGCCAAACTATGGCTCTATTACCAAATATTATTTACCAAATACTTACCAAAATTTGTATATTTTATATTTATTATATTTTGAAATATTTAAATTTTATTTTTGTACAAAAAACAAACTCACTTTCAACTTTATATAGATATATTACCATTTAAACTATTATTGTAATTTAATTGATAACGGAGCCTGCTTTGGTGCTGGGGTTCTATTATCCTTCCGGATCATGCTTTTGATTATAGCAACAACCAAGTTATTACTGAAACAAACTACTGTTGATTTTATTTCCCCAATCTTGTTGGAAAATGGGAATTTCATCCTTACATGATTTGTTATCTGACAAATATTAGGGAAATAGAGCAAAGTAATTAACATCAAATAACATCGTTATAAGTTATATTACTTATTACTAACAAAATATGTAAATTTTTCAATATTATTGTTGGAGTTGAGTGGATGTATATAAGATTTAAATGTATTTAATTTGTATTACAATATTAATATTTTGGCCAGAAAGTATAAACGAACAGCATATAATAAGCTAAAGACGAATATTGTAATTTTAAATTGATGGAAGGTCATCATGCAATGTAATGTTGGAATATTAATAATGTGTCGGTAGGAAATAGGTTTGAATCTGGCTTTTCATTATCAGTAGAAAAATCATATTAAATCCAACAATATAGAATTTATTTATTGATCCTCAGAAAACAGCTGATTATAATCGATTATAATATAAAACATTGTGATTAAAGTTCAAAGGATCTCTAAGATTGAGCTGCAATCTGATGTGGATAAGTAATTTGTTCTCTTCCTGATTCGATCTATTGCTCAAAAGTGGCAAATTTCTTCATTTATCAGCGCTATTCATATAAATGATGAGCCATCAATTATCTTTGCAATGGCCTTTGCTAATGCACTTTTTTGAACAAATAAAATGTTGTTAAGGCGTTTCAGTCTAAATGATTTAAGTAACCAATCAATTTGTCAACTACGAGATTTTCAAAAAAAATAATAAACATTATTTAATTAACTTATTATTGGTCGTTTTAAAATTATTTTAACTGTCTTCAACTTTTAATTTGTCACCGGTTACTACTTTCCCCTCGAAAATATTAATTTTTACCCTTTAAATATATTATTAGTTTTTGAGTATCTAACAATTTCCATCTGCTTTCTTTTTTTGATGATATTTCATTTATTTTAATAACACCTTGATAAAGGCAAAACAACAAATTTGTGCAATTTGCCATTGTGGTCGAATATAAAGTTTACTAAGTGAATTTGTAAAGTACTTTGAAAGTTTAAGTCAAATTCCAGATATTTTTTTGCAATAAAACTTTATTATGTTGGGTCTTGTTATTATAAATAAAGACACAATATAGTCACAATCTTACCGAAGATTGTTTATTAACCAAAATATTATTTATTAGCCTACCAAGAAGTACGTGAAATGTTTATTGGTCATGGTATTGAAGCGTTATACAATGAACGATGGATATTTAAATGATGCTTTAAAAATTTATAGAACATTTCTTTGCAAGTAAATGCATTTTCAAAATTAATAAAAATTATTCTTAATTAAAAATTTAAGCCATAATAATAATAATAATTAAAAACAAACTTATTTATAAACCTATTTATTTTGATTTCATTTTATTCATTAGGAAGTTAAAAGTAAGCCGCCAATACACAGGCGATCATAATCGTGATACTTTTCAACCGAAAATCATTAATTTTTCATTTATTAATATTAAATTCAGCAAAGGTTTATATATATTAGTAATTTAGTTTTGTAAATTAAAAAATATTAAATTTCAATATTGTTTAGATGTTAAGTCGATTTATATTTTTAAAATGCCAAAGAAATAAAGATAAATAAATTATATAAATAAATATATATATATATATGATTTACTTTAAAATATTCAATTACGTCACTGTTTAATTAGAACAAGCAAATAAAAATTATCATTTGTTAAATTATATTTAATGCATCTGGAAATATTATGGGATTTTTTAAAAGTCTGAATTTTATTATTATTAAAAATTATTGTTAGACGTATTAAATAAACTTAACTCAATTTTGTATGAATATTATAAAACTTTGTTAGATATTTAACATTAATGCTACCAACCTGGCAAGACATTTAAACAATCCTAAATATAGTCTTATCTACATGTCTAAAGATCTTATGCTTGAATTCTATGAAACCTTCAGAATAATGTAATACCAACAAAGTGTTCGGAACTTGTGTATCAATTTTCATGTAATGGGTGTAATGCCACATACATCGGAGAGACTACCCTTCATCTCTGCACTCAAGTTCTTGAGTATTGTCGACGGAATGGATTGACCCACATTAGTGATCATTTTAGGAAGTGTACCAGTAAAGAAAATAAGTATTTCTGATTTTAAGATCTTGTCGAAGAGTTTGAGTAATTACTGGGAACGAGTAACGAGCGAGATGTTGCTAATTAGATCTTTAAATCCTATAATTAATATTCAAAGTCTATAGGGATTTTGAATGTATTTAAATAATTTAACTTGGATATTTAATATTTGGGATGATGTTATTTTTTGTTAAATTATTTGTATGAAAGCAATTTTTAATTTTTAAATTTAAATTAAATTAATTTTTATATTAACTTTAAAAAAATGTTTATATGAGAATGTTAACAATTTTGTGAGTTTCTTTAAATTAAAATAATTTTTATATGATTAAAAAAAGTTTGAATACGATTACAATTTGATTACGATTATTATTTGTTAATTTGTTTGAATATTTTATTTTCATTTAGTTGTTATTTATACGATTCCTAGCCCGAAGGAGACTGTTAAACGGTCGAAATATATACCAATGTTATATTTTAATATACTTAGTTGATGATTTTCTATTATTATTATTATTATTATTATTATTATTATTATTATTATTATTATTATTATTATTATTATTTGTTATTTAATTAAATTAATTAAAATATTATTTATTTAAATATTATTTTATTTAATCAATAAATTAAGATTGTTTAACTAATTTCTTCAAAAGTTCAAAGCTAAATTTTGTTTTTATTTTTGTTGTAAAATAATATTGATCCAAGAAAAAATAAAAAAGTTCATTTTTGAATATTCCTATCGTTTAATATCAATAAATTAAAAGTCGTAGGAATGTTCATTTACCAGAAAATATCAAAATGAAGATTTATAATGAATAATATTTCAGTCTGCATGTTTCATGTTTGTTTTCCCGGTTTCATTATTATAATCAAGATTAAAGTAAGCCAAAGTATAAATTTTGATAAATACGGGGAAATGTCTGGGTGATGAAGTGATTAAATTTCCAAACAGGAGATTTTTTTATTTTAAATAATACTGAAAGTAAAATAGCAAAGAAATATTTCCAGTCTGCTGATAAATCGTTGTGATTTGAATAAAAAACAATTACGAAATGTCATTGTTATAAACAACTATTTGTATTAGAAAGAAAAAAATATATTTAATTTAAAAAATAAAAAAATTTAAATAAAAAGAAATGCTAAAGAAATGCTAAAATTTAAGAACCCGAATGGGGTATACTTGAAACTAAGATGTAGGACTTAATCCATAAACACTTAATCCTTGTGACAGTTAACCCAGATACATACAATAGTAGTGAAAAGTTATAAAAGTTCATGTGAATAAAAATATGGCTTTGGTGTTTTGAGAAATTAGTAATGAAAAAAAGATATTGCTTCACGAATGTTTCGAATATTGGAAGCATCGTGAAAACGCAAATGGAACGATCATATGGCAATGTATAAAAACTATTCTTACTTATGACATTAATAAATAACTATTATTAATACACTAATACTAATAATATTTATTGATCACTTTTATGTTATTTAAAGTAAACTGATTGAGTACAAATATGTTTTTTTGTAAAAAACTTCTTTGAGTTGTGTATGGTATGTTAATAATAAATAACAAACAAAAAATACACTGTTTTAACATTATATTATTTCAAATAATCTTTTATGTAATTTACAATAAACTGATTTTGTGCAATAATAATATAATATTAAATAAAGAATGAATAAATAACTAAATATTTCAAAGAATCAGGATTGAGTTTCCTCAGTATTAACTGTTGTGGATTCGTTTCTTTATTCATTTTAAAAATGTATATATTATCAAATTGATGCTTTTTCTTTGCGATCATTCCTACCAAACTCCTTTGCCTAATTCAAATCATTTTATTTTTCGAACATCATATTCTTATTTAATAATATATTATATATAAGTGATATCTGTTATCTCTGCTGCTAATAATATTTTGTCAAGTTCTATAAGCGGGTCATTTTATAAAAAGGCATTTTAGCATATATTTTTAGCAAAGAGGGGCAACTTATTTTTTGGTTAGTTATTATTTGGTTTAATTCTCTTTTATTAGTATTTTAAATTATCTTATATACAAATAACTACCAGCCTTATAAACTTACAAAAATAAGTCACAATTTGTGAACAAAAAAAGTCTATTTATTTAATTTTTTCTAAAATTAATAATAATTAATTCTTTTAATTCAGTTAATCATTTGTTTATCTGCATTAATTAACTAATTTAATAAATGATATTTTGTTAGTTATTCTATGATTTAATATTAATTTTATATGCAAATAATAATTGTATATAATATATTAACTATTTAAAGTAAATTTGATTATAATACAAATCTGTAATAAAAAATAATTGAATACGCATTATCAATATACACTTGATAAAGACTGTGCTAAAATATCGTGTACCTCAGGGCCAAACCAAAGTACATTGACGTCGGAGTGCCAGGTAAAAGTTGCCGGCTAAATTATTTTAGTTTAAATTTATTATTTAATGTACAATAATAATAAAAAGTTTTAATAAGTTTTATCGTTTTATATTTGTAGGAGCAACGCTTGCAAAGTAACTAGCAATGTTAACAGATTTTTTTAGAATTTATTTGCGTACATAAATATGTAATATACTTACATGTTTTACCTATTAAATTAATAAGCAGTATGTTTAAACCACCATGAACGTAATAAAGATTAGACAATCAGTGTTTCTTCACTAAACTATTTTCTGCCAGCCTCTGACACACCCTGCACCCTACTTGGCGCGTCCCTGTACCTAATATATTGTTTTAATCTATAGTCCTACAAATATTAATATGAAAATTATTAAAAATATTTGCAAAACATCATTTTCATCGCAGCTGTTTATGTGATCTCAAAAAATCATGCTAAAAGACATTTCGAAAATGTTGTAGTTGAATCTGATTTTTTATGAAAAAATTATTGAAAGCTAAATTGAAATTTCAGAACATTACATAAATAAAAATGAATTTTATTTTTGTCATATAAATGAAAGTAAGAAATTACCAAAATCATTGCGGAAATTGAAATTATTAAAAATGAGGAATAAATTTAATAAGAATAAATTCAGTGTTGTAAGTTTACCTAATTTGTATCAACAATTAGAAAATTGAGGTTGTCTACGGTTGAAAACTTTTAGACCAGTCACCATTTCTAGAATTAAGTAACAAGCTTTGCAAAGTTTTTATTTCAGCACTAATAATTATATTTAAATAAATTCTTCATAATATTAAATCCTTGTTGAATATAATGAATTCTGATAGGAGAAACGTAATATTTTATATTTGAAACAGCCAAATTCAGGAAAGAAATCAGGTTTCACTGTATTTAATGTTATATCATAAAATTCATAAATAAAATCGTTTAATCATCTAATAGAATTTATTTTAGATGACGGGGAATCTTCTCATTAAATTATTAAAATTAATTATTTTTTTTCAAGGCATTTTGTATAAATAGTTGTCCTTTAAATGTATATTTAAGAATGCGCTTATAAATATTATGAAATGGAATTTGTATCTGCTAATATAAATGAATATTTTGATGTGGATTACTCTTAAAATAATATAAAGAATTTTTATGTTTTTCTATTCCTATTATATTTTTTAAATTCCATATGGAATTTTCTCATGTGATCAATTAACGACTAATTCTTTTAAGATTTTTGTCATAAATATGGATCTGGATTTAAAATGTACACGTAAATGTAGAAATCCATTCTTTTTAATGCTTTACTTTTACAGATTATTATTATTATTATTATTATTATTATTATTATTATTATTATTATTATTATTATTATTATTATTATTATTATTATTATTATTATTATTATTATTATTATTATTATTATTATTATTATTATTATTATTATTATTATTATTATTATTATTATTATTATTATTATTATTATTATTATTATTATTATTATTATTATTATTATTATTATTATTATTATTATTATTATTATTATTATTATTATTATTATTATTATTATTATTATTATTATTATTATTATTATTATTATTATTGTTTAGGAAAATTCAAAGAAATTAGGACCAATAACTGATTTGGCATTAGCTAGAATTGAAAATATGAAAAAGAAAGGAGAATTAAAAGGTTTTGCCAATTACTCCCTTAAATTATTCTTTAGTGAAAGCAGTACAGTGAGTGAACATCAAAATATAATGAGGAGATTTTTTTATTTTATCCTTGATGAACCGGTTCATGCTTTCATTGGTCCAAATAGTATTATTTCACTTGGAACGATCGCGCGCATGTCTGGTACAAGATTTAATAGATCACTCGTAAGTCTTGGTGAAGCTGGATATCAATTTGAATTCAAAGATAAAGTTCAATATCAAGGTCTCACAAGAATTGCTGGGAACCATGAATCTTTAACCAATTTTATGGGTAAACTATTAAAGTTCTATAAATGGCTACCAAGGCCATATAAAAATATTGGAGTTTTCTACTTAGATGATAAATCGTACAGTGATTATTTTTACTCGGCTAAGGAAATGATGGAAAGATTAAAAAATTATAAAACTGAGGGATATAAAGCTGATGCAAGTAGTTTGAAGGAGATTAGAGAAAAATTAAAGTTACTATCTTCAATGTCTAGAGGTATGTTATACATACGTTTTAAAAATAATTTTTTAAGTCATTTTAAGCTATTCTACTTAAGACAGAAATTGAGCTGATCATGATTTTTAGATAATAGTGTCATATTTCTTCCACCAATCATTACTAAGCTGTATTTCTAGTAACTCTGTACCGCTTTTTCTTTTGTTGGTAGTATAAGGCTGTGACCATTTTATTTAGAATAATTCTGCATATATTTTAGTAATTTTTCGGTTAATTCCTAAATGCTTACAAAAGCTCCCAAAAGTATATACTATTAATCCTTTTAGTTGGATTGGCTCATGAATGATTAATTCGACTAAAAAAATAAAGATTATCCTATTTTAATTTTATTTCATCTTTCTCACAGAAAATTCCCGACTAAAAATGAAATATTTCCCAGAATAAAAACAGACATCTTGACTAAATGACATTTGCTTTCCAGACTATATTATAAATTACTTAAATGAGTTAAATCTTAAGTTACATGGCCACTGGTTTAATTTTAGTAATGTTAAATTAAATTGTTACTTTTCTCTAAGAAAGCATTAAAGAAGGAAGGTTGGATCACTTTCTCAATTTATATAAAAATGCCTCCAAAATTTGAGCACGTCGATTTTAAGGTTTTTAGAGATGAAAGTGATTTAATACTGATTATTTCACCATTTTCATTTGATTTGGAAAAAGCTTCACAAAATATTCATATAAACCTTATTGAATTACAGTGCGATAATCTCCTTAATAAAATTGAAACGTTGCAATTCTACACTGGAATTCAGTCATAAATAATGATACGCGTAACATTGAAAGAGCAAGCAAAGAAACTATATCAAATTACCATTGCTTGCCTATTTTTTGTAAAAGCTAATGATAATTAAATAAAAGCCGTTAAAACAAAAAAAATATTTTTCGATTTTTGTATTGCAGCCTCTTCCTAATTATATGAGGTCCTTGGAATATAAAATGTTGTGCGTCCCTAATCTGAACATTGGAGTCTAGTGGTTCTCAATTATAATGTGAGATAATTACTAGTTTTTTCAATTATATTATTCCTGCGAGTTGATTTGATATCTTGCTAATTTGAAATTATATAAGTTAGTAAGTATAATAAATAAAATAATGTAAAATAATTATATATGAAAAAGAAGGCAATTGTGTTTTTGAAAACTAGGAATAGAATGCTTAACACGAGATTAAAGAGTAGCAATTATTTTCTATTTTGTATGAGAACAAATTTACCTGCTATATATAAATAAATATTAACTATATATATTAACTAATAATGTTAATCAAAATTAATTTTAATAGATCTAATATTAAAATTATTTAATTTTAATCTTATTTCTGCACATAATTTGTGGCATTTGATTGGTCGAATTGGTCCATCGGACCATCTTCCATTGGTAAGAAATCAATTATAGCTATACATTGTATTACTCAAAAAATCATAAATAAATTATTAATAAAAACACAATAATTGCATTTATTATTATTGAAACAAAAGGTTTACTTATTTGTCTAATATTAATAATAATAATAATAATAATAATAATAATAATAATAATAATAATAATAATAATAATAATAATAATAATAATAATAATAATAATAATAATAATAATAATAATAATACAATAAAATGATAATTTAAGTCTTTTGCTGCAAATAATGTATTTAATGAAAGAATTTTCGACTATACGATAGTCCTTGTCAAGATTGACAAGGACTATCGTATAGTCGAAAATTCTTTCATTAAATACATTATTTGCAGCAAAAGGCTTAAATTATCATTTTATTGTTTTAAATAATAAATGCTGCTACCAAGCAATCATCATTTAATAATAATAATAATAATAATAATAATAATAATAATAATAATAATAATAATAATAATAATAATAATAATAATAATAATAATAATAATAATAATAATAATAATAATAATAATAATAATAATAATAATAATAATAATAATAATAATAATAATAATAATAATAATAATAATAATAATAATAATAATAATAATAATAATAATAATAATAATAATAATAATTAATCAAGGAAATAAGGTAAAGTTTTAATAATTGAAAAACGTCAACTAAATATATTGAATAACATCTCGCTATATATTTCGACCGTTTGATGACCTTCTTCAGGCTAGAAATCGTATTAAGATAACTAAATGAAAATAGGGAATATTACTAAATTGTATCAAACTAAAATATTTTAATATTTTCCCCCATTTTGAGGAAAATAAACATGTATTATCAAATAAAATTATTTTTAAAAAACGCAAAAATTGTTTTCATTCTGTCAAAAAATTCAAGTTAAATTTAAATTTAAAATTCTTTTCAAACAAAAATATTTTAAAAAACAACAAAATTATCCCTGACACTATACAACGTTCAATTATTTAAATATATTAAAAATCCTTGTAGACTGAGCTCTTTGAATATTAATTATAGGATTTAACGATCTAATCAACAAAGTATAACAAGTTACTCGTTCCCAATAGTCACTCAGAGTTTTCGTAATAATATTGAAATCAGAAATACATATTTTTTACTGGTACACTTCTTAAATTGATCGCTAACGTAGGTCAACTCATTCCATTCACAATGCTCAGGAACTCGAATACATAGATGACGGGCAATTTCTCCAATGCATGTGACATGACATCCATGAAAATTGATACACAAGTTCAGAACGCAGATCAGCTGGAATGGGAAAAAAAGATGATACCAAAATAAATTTTGGATCCGTGTGATTAGATCGAATTTTTACAGATTCAGAACTTGAAAACATACTAAATTCAAAGTCAATAGAAACATTATCTCTAGACAAACCTGTGTAAAAAACATGATTATTCGACATACATTTATCCACAGTTGTTTTGTCTTACGCTGAAGAATAGATTTAGAATGTCCAGTTTAAAGTAGCAACACAACCAGAATAATAACGCTTATCGCTGAATTGACAAACGTGGATGATAAAAACCATTAATAATAATAATAATAATAATAATAATAATAATAATAATAATAATAATAATAATAATAATAATAATAATAATAATAATAATAATAATAATAATAATAATAATAATAATAATTAGGGTATAAAAAGATCATAGTTTAAAGGTGGCTGTCATAATCCCGATCATTTTATTTCAACGGAAATATTAAAATACAAAAAATATATTTATCATATTTAAATAAAAGTATTTATGATATTGAAGCCAAGCTTTTTAAGATTGATATGATTCATAAATTTATATATAAATGGTTCTAAATGGTGCAATTTGAATAAGACTTTTGTCTCAGTGGAACGATAAATTGATAATAACAAATAATTGAAATAAATTGTTGAGATTATGAAGTGGGTGATTAGATGGAAGACTAAGATATGAAATTCTATATTTGTGAGACTATTTACTGAAAAATTATATCTATTTTATAAATCTGCCCATTTCACTTTGGTAGATGCTTAATTGGATGCTTGAGAATATTTATTTTTCTTTTTCATTATTTAGATGCTAAATTAATACAAAACTCATGCAGTTTCACCAGTTTCGTTGACTAATCTAGATCAAAAATTTTCTTATTCTTTATTTTCTTTTGAGACTATCAATTAATATTTTTCTTATATTTAGCTCAAATTTTAGTGCCATAAAATAAATGAAGATAACTAATGAAGATTACTAATAAAGTTTTTCGATTTTTTTTAGAGGGTGCAGAAATAATTGAAAGTTATTTGATTGAAATTATTCAATATTTCAAAACCTAAATTATTTCCAAGGCTAAAATATTTCTGCACCCCTAATAAATCGAAAATTACATTAGGAAATATATTATTTGATTATTAAAATAAATGATTTTAACCGAAAAATGTCTATCAACTCCGGCGAAATTAAGATTTATAAAATAAATAGATACAAGTCTTGATCTGGTTGTTTGTCAAAGAAATTAAGGATTAATTTTATATTGGATTTTAATTAAATGCCATATTAATATGATAAATGTTTTATTATAAAATAACGACTGATAAAAACAATAATACTATAAAAAATTTCATTCATTCAAACAAATTTGTAAATAATTAATTAGAAATCCTAGGAAACATGTCAATAAAATTTTGTTAATATTTTGTAAATGTATTTTACAAATCATTAATAAAATTTTAATTAACTTTGTATCTGTGTAAATTGTTTCAATAAGATATGTTTGGAGCACCGACATTGACTTTTTTAGAATATACTAAATATTCTAATCTAAAGGTTCAAGATATTATGTATAGCTATACATTTTGGAATCATTTTAGAATTCAATAAGAAAGCTCAAAAAAATAGAAATGATAAAGAAAGTTAAGGAATTATTACGAAATAAATGGATTGAAACATTTAACTAATCAGCTTACCCTAAATATGATCAAGT
Source organism: Schmidtea polychroa (assembly GCA_959609185.1). Taxonomy (NCBI): domain Eukaryota; kingdom Metazoa; phylum Platyhelminthes; order Tricladida; family Dugesiidae; genus Schmidtea; species Schmidtea polychroa. The sequence continues at coordinate 13,690 of CAUHTR010008062.1, forward strand.
TTAATAAGAACTTCTTTCGATTTTCACTTCTGATTTCTTTTCAATTGACATTGTATTTATTAAAAAAATTGGCAAGGAATCAGTAGTCACTTTTTTAATTCATAGTCAATTTTTTAATAAATGACTGGTCGATAACGGGTAGGTAGTATGGGATTTGTGGGTGAGTTTACTCGCTGTAATTAGGTCTGGTGGGGTGTTAGGGGAGCAGAGAGTGTTACTAAAATTAGATTTAGGTCATTCCGACGATAGCTAAGTGAAATACTCAAACAAGAAAAAAATGTGTTTATTATTGATAGGTCTTGTAGATTGTTGAGAGAAAAACTCCAAACTAACATATATCTTTATGTTCTTGTCTAAAATATTGTAAAATTATTTTTTTCAATTTAAGTAAAAAAATAAAAATAAAAAATTTAAAATTCAAGTAATAATAATAAGTAATAATAAGTAATAATAATTATAATAATAAGTAAAATCCATCTATAAGTGGTTATAGCCAAAATATTTCGAAAAATTGTCTATCAATTAAAAAAGATAAATTAAAAGACTTTAATATTCCTTACGACAGGTACCGGAAATACTGTTGTCAGAAAACGGTAGATTTTCATTATTTTTTTACTTTAAAACTTTTTACAGAAACTCAAACAAGATAATAGATTTTACAGAACTCATTTTATTCATTATTGCTAAATGCTAAAGAAAGCGTTAAAAATTTCATTTCAGTTATTAAACATTAATGGAAGCATTTTACTGTTAGATGGAAATAATTTTAGTTGTTATATGTTATCAAGAGTAAAAGTTTAAATTTTGCTGGTAGCTCGGATTAACAACCCTGAATCTGAAAATTATTTCGTTTTATTAGAATTAATTTATACTTAACTGCTTAATAAAACAAAAAATAATTTATTGTTATGGGACTAACAAAGGAGTTAAATACAAGTTCATAATAAATTCTCATGACCCTAGGCACAAGCATTTAAACCAAGTTCCGAAAATCTTTCCTACGACCACAGACAAAAAAAATGTTACCGGCGCGCATTTGAAATTCAACATGTTAATTGTTTCTTACTATTGGTTACATGTTACTCCACTGTTTTTTATTTATTTCACTCAAATATTGATTTATGAATAAATTGATAATTAATGAAAATAATAGAGGAACTTATCGACAAATTGTAAAGCTTAATAATTATCAATAAATCCTCTATTTTCTTATTTACTGATTGATTATTTTTAAATTAAAATTATTTATCTTCATTTTCGACTATAGATTAATATTTTTTTTCATTTTTTTTTGCATTTTTTCTCAATTCTCAACATTCTCACAATTCTCACGATTCTCAGACAATGTAAAAGACAAACACACCGTTCAAATAATGGTGGTTCAACTGTTGAAGAATACTTTCGAAGATCTGTCTCTATACCATACTGGGATTCAATCATTTCATCGTTGGAGAGCGGATTCAATGACAATAACAAAAAATCAATTTTAGTCTATTTTCACTTCAACCAGTGGAAATGTTGAAACTTTCAAAAGATGAATTCAAAACTCACACAGAAAACATCATAATGGAGTATCAAATTGAAAACTTTGATGCTGAGGCAAGCATTTGGTTTGAGATGTGGTCAAATAAAAAGTCGGATTTTGAAATCAAAAGTTGCGATGGAATGATGGATTTATTATAATTTACAGACCTTTTCCAGCTATTAAGAAAGCAGTTCTTATTGCTTTAACATTGCCATTGTCTGCTTGCACTATTGAAAGATCATTTAGCACACTGAGAAGAGTCAAAACGTGGCTAAGGTCAATAATTTGTGAAAATAGACTTTCTAGACTTTGCATGATGAGTGTTCATCGGTTCCACGACAACTCGTTACAGACCTTTGGTCTACGACATATCGTCTACTGACACTTAGTCTAGCGACACTTGGTCTACCGACACTTGGTCTACCACTACAATTCGTTTACAGACTTTTGGTAAACGATACTTCTTCTAACGACATGTTGTCTAAAGACTTTTCGTCTACTTAATATAAAAGTGCTGTGTTTTTACCATGTATGGTTTAAGAATCCTACTTCTTAATAATTTATATATATTTTCATATATTTATATGATTTTGACCTGAAAATTTTTATTCGTTAAGGGATTTTTAATTAATGCTTTTATCACTTACTTTACATTGCGTCGTTTAGCACCAAAAATATTTTATTAAGGATTTTTACAATCTCTCCGCTATGAAAAATAAAGGTTTTCTTTGTTGCTCCTTATCGACTGCGGTTTTTAAAACGAGCTACAATGCCTTACTTTGGAATTATTATATTTTACCAGCTTGCTTCTAGGAACAGAATTAATATAATGTCAATCAAAATCCTATCAATCAATATAATATTAAAATATTTTTTTACTAAATGGCTCAATTACACTTTACAGAAACTACAAGAAACCGACCGCTTATGATCACATACTCTGGGTACACCTACACTCGTAATTGACTGAGCATTTATCTTACAACCGAATTTTGGAGATTAGAAGTGCGTGAAATCAAAACCGTCTTCAGATTAGCAGCAGGGAACGCTGGTGGTGCCAACACAACTACAACGATTGTGCAAGCCGGGCTCATGAATACTTCGGATGATGCGAAAGCAATCTTAAAACGGAATATTCAACGGCAAAGGAATGCTGCACAGGTCCCCCTTCCAATACCACAATGAAGCGATACTATACAGTTACCATATGAGTTTCAGATGACAGGAGACACATTACATCCAGCGATTTTTTGCTTTGGGATTCTGGACCAGCACAAGGAAATGAAGAAAGAATTTTTATTTTCGAAGGTCCACAAAATCTTGAATTCATGAAAAGTTGTAATTCCATACTAATGGACGGTACATTTAAAACTGCACCTCCTCATTTTCCCCAGTTATACACGATTTATGGAACACGACCAGTAGCCTCAACCAACAAGCAAAGCTGTTCCATTATTTTTTTTGCTTCTTCCGGATAAAAGTGAAGCAACGTATTTGCTAGTTTTCAGGAAATTATCCTGACTACTTCCACAATGGGTGCCAGTTCGTGCAATGTCTGATTTTGAAAGGGCACCTATAAGCGCTTTACATCATCATTGGCCAAACGTTATGGTGCCAGGGTGCTTTTTCCATCTAAATCAAAACATTGGAAAGAAAATTCAACAATTTGGATTGGCGAATTTTTATGGAGATGATGTTGAAAACGCCGTACATTTAAAAATGATGGCAACCCTCGCTTTTGTGCCACCTGCCGAAGTTATTACAAACTGGAACGAACTAATTATAATTCTGCAAGCTTGGATGCTCCCATTCCAACAAGATTATTCCGAGGTTAATTATATTGGACAAATGAGGGCGAGAATAAGACGGATACCCAGAGTTTCTCCTATAGAGATATGGAGTGTTTATCAACGAACTATAGATCACTATGGTCGAACGGATAATGAAGTTGAGGGCTTCAATTTAAAGGTGGTGCACACAGTTGGAATTCAACATCCTAATCTATGGAGATTTCTGAAAGGTCTCCAGGGCCTACAAGTGGAAACTGAAAAATCCATTCAAGAAATAAATGCAGGAGTAGTGGTTCGGAAGCAACGTTCGGAATATATTCGCCTGGCGGAGCGTGTTCGTAACGTAGTCTTAAAATGGCCTGACAGGCAAAATTTGGCAACTTATCTGAGGGGCATAAGTTACAATTTCTAATACAGGGAACATTATTATGAATCGTGAAATATTTTGTAAGTATTGACTTCATAGGAAATGCTTAGAACTGTCCTTTTATAACTGATTTGTATTTCAGAATACATATTATTAAATCGGGTTTTATTTATATTTTTGGTTAGGTTAGTTTTATAGTTGATTTTTAATGATATAATCAAACGATTTTTATTTCTGGTTTACATTTTCATAGTTTTTAAATCGTGTGATGAATCTCTTTTTAGCGTATTATACCTTATATTATTTTATTATGCACTTAATACATCAATTTCCAATGTTATAAAACCGAAAATTAATTTTGTTAGGAGTCAGAATAAAGTTGAGGCATTTACAGTACCATATTAAGTTAGACATAAAACCGTTTAAACTCGGAATTTACGGTTTTTAAAAAAATTTATTATGATTACCTATTTAACCGATATATAATTAAAACAACGATGCATAAAAAATGTGAATTAAATATATAAGCTGTTTGTATAATTTTTAGACGTTTATGTTAGACGAAAAGTCTTTAGACAACATTTCGGTAGACGAAGTATCGTTTACCAAAAGTCTGTAGACGAAAAGTCTGTAGATGAAAAGTCTGTAGACGAATTGTCGTGGTAGACCAAAAGTCTGTAGACGAATTGTTGTGATACCGTGTTCATCGTGACAGAATCAATGACAGTAAAAAATACGAAAAGTAATGGACAAAGGCAGTGGCGTACCAAGGATTTCTGGGGCCCTTGTGCAGATTTTGGGACGCACAAAATATTTGTCGAACGAAGTGATCCGAGGAACCAAACCATAGGCAGGCTTGGGGGATACAATGCTCGAACGTATAAATTTTACTAATTTTTCGTCCTGGGCCCTTGTGCCGTGCACAACCTATTGCTACGCCACTGGACAAAGGTATCAATAAATTTGGTCAAGATCACAGACGTTTGCAGTTTCTTTTCAAAAAGTAATATTTATGAATAAGTCTGTAATTTTGTTTTATAATTGAATAAATATTTATGGAAAATACACAAAAAATGAACTTTTTTTACGTTTTTTGATTCTGTTTATTCCTAAAATCACATTTATGTTTCAACGATAAAAATGACTTTAATTGAAACCATCAATATACTATTATTAATCTGATTATATATAGTAACAATTTTTTACCGTAAATGAGCATAACAAGAATTTAAATGATACTAATTGTTGTATGTTTAAATATTACATTAATATGTAGAAGTTCTCTACTTGTTTTTTTTGGGGGGGGGGTTATGTTTGATATTTAATAAATGTTAGTTAATGTTTTTTAGTTCTTATTTACAAAACTAAAATGACACATTTTCTTTATTGTATAACAGACCTGTCCAAACCGCAGCCCGCGGGCCGCATGCGGCCCGCGATGTACTTTTGTGTGGCCCGCGAACTTCTCTATAATTTGATACCATCTTATTTACGTAAATACTTTTATTGCTACGAAAAACTTATATTAATATTAAAATATAATACAATGTTATGAAACTTTTTTCTTCCAAATGAAGACTTCACGTGGCGTTCGCGTCTCTCTTTGCGAACGAACTCTACTGGTCCAGAAGTTATACGGAAGGACATCAGTAAAAAAAAAGATGTAAAAATTCTTTGCATTGTGTGCGGCCCCCGAATAGTTTTTTTTTGCATTGCGGCCCTCTGGTTTCCCGAGGTTGGACAGCCCTGTTGTATAACATTGACAAACTTTATTATGTACAGAATATTTACAATGAGTATATACAAAAATAAATGTTTTTTTTGAGATTACTATACCATATATTATGGAAATGTATTATCTTAGCATTTTTTAATATGTTATGTAATAGTGTCCATATGCAAAACTCTGATTCAAACCCACCAAAACCCTCATCATCATTTATCATCATTTCTTGTAAGTGGTGTTTTTGTTGTTTTAAATGTTAAGTTTTTAAATTTTTTTTGATCCAGTGCGTTTCTGATGAACCTTTGGAATTATGATTACAATAGTAACAGTTAATGTAAGACCGATGACTTATTTCAGTATCTTTTAATCTAATTCCTTTTGCTTTCATGTTTTTCTTTGTTACCGAATTGAATCTTTATGAATTGCATCTTCTTGGATTTCGTCAACTATTTCAAAGTCAAGTAATTCATTATCTAAAATTTGATCTTTCTGCATTGCATGTACTTGAACTTCTTGCATTTCATCTTCATTGATTGTATCTTCTGGAATTTGTTCTTGGACTGAATCTTCAGAATCACTGATTTCAATTATACTATGTTGATCCTTGCCTGAGTCCAGTATTCCTATTATTTCATTATTTACTTGAAAGCTATTAGATGTTTCCCTTTCACAGTTTGAAATTTCATCAACTATTGTGTAGTCAGATACACAATAGCCGATGTCTACGTTACGGGGAATCTTAGTTTTTCTTTTTAAAAGTGTCTTTTTAGTTAATGTATATTTAGTCAAATGACTATGATGACTTTTGTAAAAGGTTAGGTATGGTTCAGAACTAAGGGTCTCGCAAAATGAACATACACAATAATCATTTTGGAAATAGGTTACATGGTAATAAATTTCCACAATTTTATGGCAATTTATATTATGTTCCGAGGAATTTCAATAATTTAAGTATAATGTACCTAGAAAAATAATGTCGATAATTTTAAATTATTTAACCCATTTCAAATAATTTCGTGGTTAATGTTATTTTTTTATCATTATTTAATTTTAGAGGGTACGCAAGATGTAAATTATTAACGATCGAATACATTTCACGAAAAAATAATTAAATTTTGTAAAAATAATTTATTATTGTTATTAAGAAAGTACAATTTATTAATAATTTCTAACATTTCTTGTTTAACTATAAAACACTTATTTTTATATACATTAATTATTTTTATCTATAAATAAAATTTATAATTTCTTACATTTTATATTTTTTACTTTTCTGTGACATTTATTCCTTTCCAAAAATGTTATATGAATTGTAAATAAAAAAATATTTTAACTTAACATTTCGTTAAAAATAGCATTTCTTTTATTTGTGGCTTTCTTCTTATCTAAAAAATAAGTCATTATTCATAAAAAAATAAAATCTTAGCTCGTAGATTATAAAATTTTAATTTATTTTTAAAATTAAATTTGAATTAATGATAAATAGTTGTTGTTACTAGACAATTATCGTTAGTAGATAACTAAAGAAATATACATAGTGATCAACTAGAATATTCTTTGATATATATTTACTAAACAATTTTGTTAGTAACAAATATTTAACTATTATTAATTATGAAAATATTCTTATATATTTAATTATTGTTTAAATAATATAACCAAATTATTGTTAGGCAACTGTAAATAATTATTTTTTTGTTTATCAATAAATACATTTAAAGTTGATATATTTTTATTAAATTTGAAATAAATAAAACCAAAAATTTAATAATAACTTTTATAAAACATTGTTTTGCAATTTCGATAAATATTCCCAGTCTCCGTTTTCTTTGATCCAAGGATGAATTTTAATTATATCTTCTGCTGACCAATTTAAATATTTTTGTTGCTCATTTGAACATGAAGTAAGAATTTTTCGAATGTACATAAAACTTACGATTACTTTATCTCAATGAATACCATCTTCAAATAAAGAATCAACACTCTTCAGACATTCAAATATTTTATCGTTACTACCATAAACCAATCCGTTGATAATCATGATTATATAATCTTTCATTTTATATGTTTATCTAATATGAATCAAACCTAACATTTTATTATTATTATTATTATTAAGTGATTTAATCTGATTGAATGTTGTGAAATGAATTCATAATGATTACATATTATTATAGCCATTTGATTAGTTAAAATGAAATGATAGCAAATGAAAAGATAAAGGTGTGTGTATATTAAGCAGTATGTGTATACTACCTGTATTTTGTCATTATTTCAAATATTAAGTATGAGCAATATTAAGTAGGACCAGTCATTATTTAAACCAGTTTATACTTTCCATGATTATGAAATACATTTATTAACCAATAGATTATAATTTGACGAATCCTATACTAGTGAAGACATTTTATAACTATTGGATCGAACAATTTGATGATGATCGAGATGCTATTGGTACATTATTTGCCCGTATCAATAAGGACCTTGTGGTTTCTAAAAGCGGATCATTTCTAGGTGGACCATCAAGTTAATTTTATGAAGAAAATAATCAAATACCTTTTAAACCAGATGTTAAATGGAATTTTTAAATATGTATCCAAGGTTTCAAAATAGCACTAAGTACAGTTATATTACCAGTATAGCAGATTATAAGTAGAAAAATTATAAACAACGCTTAATGTTAATATTGTTCAGTTTGTTTAATAAAAATTTTAAAAAATTTTATTTTGTGTTTTTATAAAAATATTTTTAAATTCAAATTATTTAATCAATATAATTACCAAGAGTTAACCATTAGTTTCATTAATGTTGACAAATATTAATTACCGAGGACGAGTTTCAATGAAAATTATACGAAATATGAGATTTCCAATAGGTAAACTCAACAATCAATAGAAATAATAATTATATAATAATATTTTTCAAGACAGGCACATGTCGAATAATGGGTTGTAAGAAACCAGTTGAAAGTATACATTATAATATTAAAAATGTTCAACTTCAATCATGTACTATCATTATTGATATCAACCAAAGAATTAATTTGCAATATTTGTCAAATGAAACAAAATGTATATATGAACCAGAAACATTCCCTGAGTTAAGACATGAGTCTAATAAACCTTTAAGTGTAAATTTATTTTCCAACTGGAAAATAGTTATACTTGGAATACAACTCTAAATTATGATTCGATTGTCAACAAGATGTAAAAGATTTGATTGGTTTACCAAAACTATAAATATTGAAAACGTTAACAATTAATTAATTTTACAATGACTCTTCTTTTGGAAATTCGTAACATTTTATTTTATCATTTATTTTATCTTGTCTTAAAATATAAGGTTGAGCTTCTTATTAATAAAGTAGTTGAGATATATCCGGAAAGCAAAGATGATATTATGAATTGCACCCAACAAAATATTTCAAGCAACAGGAATCAATATAGAACTTATTATTTTTCATCATAAAGCTATGATTTATGACTATGAAAAACAAGCCGAAATACTCAAAACTTTTTGCTCTCAATATAATTGTCAAGAATGTATTAATTACAAAAGAAAACAAACAATAAATATTTTGGTTAATTTTTTGTATAAATATCATGAAGAATTACATTACAATTAGTTTGGTTTTTAATAAATGTTTCATTCTTAGCAACTTGTTGTTTTGACATTAAAATAATTTGAAAATAATTCATAATTTTTAAATTTCCAGCGCAAATATTTTATTTTTAAACAAAGATTCGAGATCTCTGTTATGAATTACATCTAAAATAAAAACATATGTAATAATATCTTTATTCATGTGGGCTCTATCTATAAATAAAATAAGTTTATTTAAACACAAATTCATATTTCGCGCAATAATATTAGACATTTGAACAAAGAATTATTATTATTATCGATTGATTGTACATTTTCTTAATTCCTAGGATGACTAAGAAACTTTTCGAGAATTTTATTAAGAAATCTTCTTATTTCAATCAAGACGCAACTTTTTTATGAATGCTGTGGTCAGTAAGATATTGGTGACGTCATCCTCTATATTTTAGTCGAAATAATTTTTTGAAAATCTCAAACCCCGCGCACAATGAGATAAAACAAAAAATAAAACTTTTAAATAAACTTTTAAATCAATACAAAATAAATTTTTAATCAATAATCGCGACAACCACTAATCGAGAAATTCAATATTCCAGACTTAACCTTGAATGGTGGAGGGTTGAGGTATGGGGGCCTTTGTTGCTAACCAGTGCGCGGTAACTAATGGTGGTGCCGGGGGCTCACATCTACCTACTGTGTCTCAATTTAGAATAGGTACCAGCAACCACCAATTGCATAGTTTTGAAACTACTAAATTCGCACTTATAAATAATGATGATAACAAGTTTTGGATTGCAAAATTTGGAAAATCTGGCAACCGGCCATTATTTGATAACAAATAGTGGGCAATTTTCAGATTAACTATCAAATTTCTCATAAAATGAATGAAAAACTTATGATTATTATTGTTATTGTCTTTGTTGTGATTATTATTATAACTTTAAATAATGATTATGATATATAAACAGACTACTTTATATATATATGGAAAATAATGGAAAATAAATAGAATAAAATGATTAATATAAATAAAATAAGAATAAATAATTGAAAGTAATTAAAAATTAAGAAAACGTAATAATTAAATTAAATTAATCAAGTTAAAACACTTAAAAAATATATTTTAATAAAAAGAATATAAATATATAAAAGTATATAAAAGTAAATAATGAATATACCTATTTTAAAATTCATCAATTACTTTTATTATGGGGGTACCAAAAATAAACCAGTTTTTCGGGAATTTTTTAAACAAATTGAAAGAAACAAAAAGAAACAAAAAAGGAAACAAACACCTTGCTTTCTTGAGAATGCCCAGCTTACAGGAAACAGTGTTATAACTTGAGTTATAATAAGTGCCCTAAAGTTAATTGAACAAACTTTCAATTACAATTACTAAATGTTATATTATAGGGAACAGTTTATAATATATACTCTACAATGATAAATTCGAAGGCAGACAAATAATTACAATTCAACAGTTTTATATAATATGTATTTTTGAAATTACGTTTTGAATATCACGGTTTAGTTTTGTTTGTTTTGTAAAAAATTAAATTCCTCCACATTTCTTCATATTAATCACTTCAAAAAATATATTTGTTTAAATATCAAGATAATATTTTTTTTTGTAATTACAACAGTTTGATAATGTCCATCTTTTTGATACATATACATTTGAAAAGAGCTCTAAAATTCATCACTAAATCCAAAGTGAAATGTAACATTTATCATGTGTCACAAAATAAGGACTCCCAGTAGAATCATTTTGACAAGAAATATTCAAATAAGCTCAAATATCGACTATGATTTTTTAAATTTTAAATTATATTGCTAATATTTTCATATTTATCAGTCTTCAATGATATTAACAATAAAAATGACAAAAACAATAATAATTATTATAAGTAATCTAATAATTAAATTACCTAATTAATAATTATAGTGAATGGAAGATGTTTGTGTATTTTATTGTATGTTTGAAAAACATGTATTATATTTCATCTTCATTATTACATATTAGTCTTCGATAGTAAAGAGTTTAATACTTTAACTGTTATGTAATAAATTATTTTATAGAATTTACCAGACTTTGAATTATTTAACAATTATGATCATTATTATTATTATTATTATTATCATTGAAGTCTGTAATTTGTATAGAAAAAATCAAAATGGATATTAAAGCTTATTTTGAATATTTTTTGTCAAAATTATTATGGAGTCCTTATTTTGTGACACAGGATAAATGTTATATTTCTTCTGGATTTTGTGAAGAATTTTAGAGTTCTCAGTCAGATATTTTATAAAGACTAAATTAATAATAATTTAGCGAATTTTTCATGTGCAATTCCTGACCGTAGAGATAATTGCAGACCATCACGATTCATCAACTATTATCACGAGGCATAAAAAAACAGAAATACATTGATTTTTTACGAATTATCTGATAAATTTAGGAAGTATCTGATTAATCTAAAATATATTAATAATTATTTTAAAAAACAACAAAGCATAATAATAAAGATAATATATAATTAAAATATGTAACCCATAATCCGCAGTTTTTATTCATTAATATTCATTATTTATTTTAAATTAAGATTAATAATAATAATAATAATAATAATAATAATAATAATAATAATAATAATAATAATAATAATAATAATAATAATAATAATAATAATAATAATAATAATAATAATAATAATAATAATAATTATAATAATAATAATAATAATAATAATTTAAGTATGGTTTATAAATTGTTTAATAATCCATGTCTTTTGCTTAGACTTAATCCTCGTCCTTGGTATGATCCGAAGAGTTCAGATGAAGTTAATGAAAGTGTCCGTAATGCATATAGATCAATGTTAATTGTAAAACTCCCTCTAAATAGTGAATATTGGAACAGTCCGATTGGAAACGATTTGAGAAAAATTGCTCGTGAAAAATATAATTTTATCTATCCGAAAGAAGAGGTTAGCATTAGTCCATATGATTATTGTTAACTTAAAACATCTTTCCGGAGAAATTATGTTCCATTTTTGTTGTTGTCACTCTTCAAATTAATTAAAAGGAGTTAATTAACAGTTAATTAAAAATATAATCAAAATTTAATTACAGGTTTAATTAAAATATTATTTTCAAAATTGTAAATTTATCTGCTTTAGCCTTTATAGATTTTGTGCTTATTTCAAACATTGGTCTCTTAGATTCTTTGCGAATTTATCATATACACTATTGGTAAACACTGATATTTTTTATGAGAAAATTTTGTGAATAAAATTAATTATTTGTTTAAGAAAAAATATTATTTCATTTATTTTCTTTATGACTGTAATATCAAAAATAAATGTTTCAATGTAACAGAAATTGGTACTTGTTTACTATTCAAAAATTCGGTGAAGTAATAATAATAATAATAATATTTTGAGTTGTTGAGTGTGAACAGTACCCCTAAGGGGAGAAGATTTCTTGTCGGATAAACTCTGAGTATATATAATAAAAATAATTATTATTATTATTATTATTATTATTATTATTATTATTATTATTATTATTATTATTATTATTATTATTATTATTATTACTTCACCAAATTTTTGATTAATGAACTGGGGCGACCCAATAATGAACAAGTACTCAGACATTTTCAGTAATGTCTTTATTAGGGGACATTGAAAATAAATTAACCATTTGGATTATGAATTTAAAGCATTAACTTCAATTTGTGGTTGTTATAAAATGAGGCAATTGGGAATGTTATCAAAAGTCATATGTCCGATAAAAGAATAGGAATAAAATGTTATGATGGATAAGTTAGACCCTGGTGATAGATTAGATTTGGTAAAAATAAAAATAAGAATTTATGACTTTTATATGTCTAGAATTGTGTAATTTTCATGCCAATTTTCATGACAAACGATAGAATAACAATTTTAAAAGCCTCTAGTAAAATAATTTTAGGTAATTAATTTTTTTGTAATTTTGGCAGTTTTCCATGTGTCAGTTTGCTTTTATTTAGCCATTTGTTAATGGTGTTTTTTTGTTTAAATGCAACTTTAACATTTACTATGTTTGTGTCAACTGTTTAAATAACACTAATGTAAGTAATTTATCATGAAATGAATGATAATTGGCAAATAGTTTATTATGAAATAACGTGTAATCAACACCTGAAATTCAGACAAAGTTAAGGTAATTCGCATGATTTTATTTTTTCAGTTAATGCTAATGAAACTCAGATACGAATATAGGATTTATTAAGGATTCGAAAGGGAAAAAATAAAATGTGTTCACTAATCAAATTCTAAAATCCAACAATATTGAAACTTTATTTATATTACAATTACAGCCTAAATTTGTTTTACATCACAATTGATAAAATAGTAAATGTTCCTCTTTCCAAATATAACTAAGATAGGCAAATACTTTGGATGAAGGGCCATTTTAGTTTCAAATTTTTTTTGGTGGTCAGAGTGCAATCAGAAAATTTTGAAATTCCATTATATAATAAATGTTATCGAAAAAATAGTGTATGTATTCAAAACAAATATAACTCAAAAAACGAACAAAATTTTTTTCTCAACATGTAATTCTTTTATTTGAGCCATAGGTCAGCCTTTTATTATCTATGTCTTAAAGGATAATACCTTTATAACAACACGTTTGGTAAGTAATGCTTACTTTCTTTAACCTTTCATTTTACTTCACAAGATTATTGATTTCGATCCATAGACTATTTTCACCAGCCTCGAAGTAATTAAATCTTCCTCAATTTTGTAATTAATTTCACCAATTAAATTTTTAATCTCTTTCTTTCGAAATAATTTTCTCATTTGCTTAATAATAATAAATTAACTTAATTATTTTAACTTCAATATTTTAATTTCTTCATTGTCAAAACGTTAGTTTTAATTTATTCCATTGCAATAATTAACTTTTTAATCGACCTTTAAATTAATTAATTAATTTAATTTTTGTATTTTAAGTTAAAATTTTTAATATGTAAAGTTTATTTATTACACACTTATCTTATCAGTGATCGCAAGTTTTCTTCAAATATATTGATTTTTCTATTTTAAATTCAATTAAATAATTTTTAATTAATTTTGCGTATAGGGTGCTTTGCATTTTGTCAAAGGTCTTTCAAATTTGTCTGTTTAGTTCCTAGAATATTTTCTCCAACTCACCTTCAATTAATAGTTAATATGAAAAAAATAACTTAAGATTTCATTTATTTTCATTCCGATAAAAAATCAAAAATAATTTTATTTTATTCATCATAAATTATCTATTTTGCCCTTATAATATGCTTAATAAAACTTGATAAATGCAAAGCCGAAAGTTTTGGTTGCAAATAGTTAATTGATTTTTGATCTTTTGTAAGAATGAGAATAAGTAAAATATTATAAAAAGAGAATTGATCAAAGATGACCAAAAAAAAAAGATTTTACTGATGAAATAATAGCTATTATTTAAAGTGACCGATATTAGCATGACAAACCAACTGCGTATTTCTAATATTTCATGCATATATTCGTAAATGGAAAAATTCATCTATGTATAATAAAAAATATATGCATTATAAAAAAACATAAAAAATGAGTTTCTAAAATAAATCTTTTTGAATAATAAATTTATTATTCTTTGCATTATTCTTAAAATATAATTAAGGCTCAATTAAATAATATTATACAAGAAAACAAAATATTATTAATAAATTAATAATATTTTATTATTAATTATTAATGAAATCCTATTGAGATTTTCACATTAAAACCTTTATTTTGCTAACATATTTTCGGTTACATACTGTGGCGCAAGTCTCAATCACAGAAATAGCGATGGCAAACTCACACCCATCAGCTTCTTCTCAAGAAAACTAAATAGTACGGAACGCAGGTACTCAACATTTGACAGAGAACTGCTAGCAGTTTACCTGACCATCAAAAATTTCAAGCATTATCTGAAGCATTATCTCGGCTACATTTAGAGAGATGTGTCAAAAATTCAATGCTGATCACAGACACACCACACCACATCATCCACAATGTAATTGCAAAGTTGAAAGGTTCCATTGAACTCTTAAAGCAGCAAGAAGGGCACACTCAGATGATGCCTCCAGAAGTTGGGCAAATGAACTTCCGTCAATTCTACTTGGAATTCGCAATGTCATCTCTGAAGAAACAAATTTATCACCAAGCCAAAGTGTTTTTGGAACTGATGGACGGCTACCTGGCGATATCATAATCAGAAGGAAAAGAAATCAAAATTGGAAACCATTCTTACCGAGCGAGCTGAAGGGATCTACTCACGTGTGGCTCAAAGCCGAATCAAGAACCGCCCTCAAGTCTGTATATGAAGAACCATATATGGTAATTAGCCAAAGTTCAAATTTTAAAACATTTGAAATTCAATTACCAACGAGGACTTTACGAGTGTCGGTAGATAAACTCAAAGCAGTCCATTTCCAAAATTTTAATAGATCACTCCAACATCTCGGTGGAGGGCTATGTAGCCAAATCAATTAAATAATTATTATAAATACTATAGGTATTATCTAATTATTTAAACTTTGTTTAAATATGTTATAAAAATAAAGATTTACAAATTCAAAAAGTCTCCTGTTTCTAAATAATGTATTCTGAAAATGACACATACAAACGAAAAATTAAGTCGTATTGCTTATGAAAAATATTTATTTTAATTCGAGTTGTTTATATTTTAATAAGTGTTTTGAAAAATAATTAGAAATTAATTTCTTTTTAATTTATATTAAATTTAGTATTATTATCCCAAATTTGTTGGTTTTATAAAACTTAAAAGGCTTATCAAAATTTATTTCATTATCTAACGATTTAATTCACTCTTTATATTTAATTTTCTTTTCTTCCTCTTTATTCTGTTTTAATTTCTTTTAAAATTCTATTTATTTTCGATATGACTCTAGATAAATTTTACCTCCTATGAAAACAAGTGTTCAGCATGACCTTGTCAAGTGTTATTTAATGAAAATTTACTTTAATTGTTTTAATAAGTTCAAAATTAGTTGAAAACAAATTTCAATAGAAATATATCAATCGGGAATTTTTTGACAGTTTCTGTTTCAATATTTCTAATGGCCAACCCTTCAGGTCATTGTGAATTTCTGTTATTCATTATTATTGAATAAGCCTTCTAGTATCATAGTCTCACGATATTTATATGAGGTAATGGAATCTAATGGTAGAAGAAGCCTCTTGCTATAGTACTTTAATATAATATCAAGTTTGCAACAATAAATATCGTTGATTATATATTTATATATTTTAGTGTTAGTTTTAGGAACTTTAATAGAATAATTTACCATTTTTAAACCAATAATCTATGTTCCTGTTATTTTTCTAATCTTTAATTACATCTCCTAAATCCACTACAGTACATTTCCCAACTAGTAGCATTATGGTTTTCAAGACTTAACTTTTGACTCTATAAGCTAATTCTATTTTGCATTGGGATGTTTGGCATATTATGTTACGAAGAAAAAAATCACAAAGTGGCCTGTTTTAGTATTTCGCAATGTGCTGGATGTATCTTCTTTCGACACATTTGTATTATTTTGTCAACTGGATCCAACATGGAATTCTGACAAACTCCACAACAAATGAATTTGTTTTTTAATGTATTGTTTTGAAATTTTAAGATACTGAAATAGAAATGTTAAAAAGAAAATATGTATATTACGAGTTTTTAATAACTAAACTAGGCATTGGTCAAAAATGACCAGTTAGACCCTTTGTTAGATTTAACTGCATCCTTTGATAACTTGTGGGCAGTAAATTCCGATAAATGGTAAGATAGATGATCTCTTTTCCCTTTTAAGAAGTCCTTGAACTTTAATCTACTAGATGCGACCAAAATATGTGATAGGAGGCCAACATAATTTCTTCAGTTACTTTCATTTTTGTCGAAGTACGCAAAAAACATTCCATATGCTTGACGTTGTGATGTTTGTAAGCTCCATGATGTTTAGTAAGCTCCATGGATTGCTACTAACACTTAAAACCAGTGCTAATCGCCAAATACATTTATCTAATGCTCCAGACTACGTGTATTGATCTCCATAACAAATTTGCCTAAAAGAGGGTTCTTGTTTCGTAACATTATTATTCACATCATGTAGAGTAGATATCATTTTTTAATATTTTTTTGTTTGTAATCCAAATATATACAATTCGAAAAAAATGCAACCTCAACCTCCTGATGCAATAATATACTTTGTAGGCAATAATTTGGGTTTAGGGAGAACTGACCGCAATAACTGAGTAATAATAAGCTTTACTACACACTTTAGGTTAGTAACTGACTCTAATTTGTTGACGTTAAACTGGCATATATAACTCGTCCTATTCCTTGACATATTTTTTAATTTATTTGTTAAAGCATTAATTTGCATCTTCATTTCTGGATACCTGCATCCAACATGCATACCCATCTGTAAGAACAACTGGAACATTTGGCAAAATAATAAAATTTTTTAACTAAGAATAAAATCTTTTATATTTAAATATTTAGATAATCCTATTCCTTTTTAACAAAAATTAAAACTAAAAACTAGTATCAGTTTAAACTTTTTACACGTATTGTTTATCTATTTATTGAATTTTGAATTGGCTTATGTGATCATTGCTGTTTCTTGGAAAATTGACTCAAATCCAAATCCACTCTTCAAGTTACTAAATTACATAAATGCCACCGTCTCAAACTGATCAAATCCTTAACATCATTGTGTTCGTTAGAATGAGGAACGTATGAAAGTTAAAGGATTTCAGATTGGTCAGTATATCAAATTAATCACTTTATTTTATTTATAAGAAAGCACCATTTCAACATTCGTTTTGCGATATATTTTGACAATTTTCTTGTCATTGTCAGGTAGGATAGAAAAATTATAATATTAAAAATATTTTTATATAAAAGGAAACTTAATTGATAAAATTTGTTCATTAGATTTTTTTCTACCTGATCATAACTTTAAAGCAGTCTAAATATATCGTAAAACAAATGTTTAAATGGCACTTTCTTATAATTAAATCGTTACCATCCCTGTTTACTTATTTATTTATTATTAATTATTTATTAAGTATTTATTACAATTTCATACTTCACAAAATATCCATTTAAACAAAATTAATATTTTATTGTATGATTAATATTTTACAAAAATGACATTAAATAATTCAGCTGATTTTCCAGCAATAAAATGTTTCGATTTCAATCTGTGCTTTCTATTTTGATTTATTTAAAATCCATTTAAAATCAATTGAATTTTTAATGATTTAAAAGATTGAAAATGTTAATTTAAAAATTTATAATTAAGAAATAGAGTTTCTTTTACACGAATTCCCAAATGAGAAATATATCTGAAGGCAATTTCAATGCTTAATTTGTCATTTCCGTCACTATAATGGACTAAAATAAATAATACTTTCAATAAATCGATTTTATGGTGAATATTATTTCAAATATAAGGTTGACAATAAATTATAAATACTAAAAATATAGATTTTAATTAATACAAATATTTATTGAATTATCAGTAAATTTTATTGAGAGTGTGGCTAACTAGATATTATTATTATTATTATTATTATTATTATTATTATTATTATTATTATTATTATTATTATAAGATAACCCTAATCAAACATTCTTTTCACGATTAATTTCGACAGTTTTCCTGTCATCATCAGGTGGGATATAATAACTCATTAAATTAAGGATTTTAAACAAATTTAATTATATATAAAAATTTTTTCATTTTATAAAAAAATATATTATTTTTTTTAAATTTTAACATTTGAAATTTAATTTAATAATTTAAAAATTTTTATTAAGTATTTAACTTAACACAACAATCAATACATACAATACACAAAAGCTTATTTAAAAACACTCAACACACAAGTATTTACAGCATTCTGCACATTAATTTTCGGATTCAATGACTATCAACAACGCCTCACAAATCACACGTTCCCAATAACTATCGAAGTTTTTTAATAAAATTTTAAAATCAGACATACCTATTTTAATCTTACAGCCCTTATTGTGCTCACCAATATAGGTCAAATACTTCGGTCTACAATGTTCTCGAGCTCGAATACAGAGATGACGGGAAGTCTCTCCAATGTATGTGGCATTACACCCATTACATGTAAACTGATAAACGAGATTGGAACACAATTCAGCCGGAGTCTTTGACTTATTAATAAACATATTGCGTACTTTCCATGAAGTTGACACTATCCTATAGTTTAAATTCCCTAACTGCTTTTTTATCTTCACTTTATAATTTCACTTTATAACTTTATAGAATGTTGAACTATAGGATAGTGTCAACTTCATGGAAAGTACGCAATATGTTTATTAATAAGTCAAAGACTCCGGTTGAATTGTGTTCCAATCTCGTTTATCAGTTTACATGTAATGGGTGTAATGCCACATACATTGGAGAGACTTCCCGTCATCTCTGTATTCGAGCTCGAGAACATTGTAGACCGAAGTCTTTGACCCATATTGGTGAGCACAATAAGGGCTGTAAGATTAAAATAGGTATGTCTGATTTTAAAATTTTATTAAAAAACTTCGATAATTATTGGGAACGTGTGATTTGTGAGGCGTTGTTGATAAAATCATTGAATCCGAAAATTAATGTGCAGAATGCTGTAAATACTTGTGTGTTGAGTGTTTTTAAATAAGCTTTTGTGTATTGTATGTATTGATATGTAAGTTAAATAATTAATAAAAAATTTTTAAAATTTTAAAATTTTAAAATTATTAAATTAAATTTTAAATGTTAAAGTTTTAAAAAATAATATTTTTTATAAAATAAAAAATTTTTTTATATATAATTAAATTTGTTTAAAATCCTTTATTTAATGAGTATTATATCCCACCTGATGATGACAGGAAAACTGTCGAAATTAATCGTGAAAAAAATATTTGATTGGCGTTATCTTATAATTAAATCATTGCCATGTATGTTTAATTATTATTATTATTATTATTATTATTATTATTATTATTATTATTATTATTATTATTATTATTATTATTATTATTATTATTATTATTATTATTATTATTA